>JAOBBB020397035.1:15006-27289 GCA_025331005.2 Zoanthus gigantus | reverse complement strand
GTCACAACGACATAAGTTACCTTTAAAAATTAAAAAAAATATATTTTTTCTGGTTTAAATTTTACTAATTAAATTACTAAGCTTTCGACTGTTCCACTACAGCCCTCATCAGATAAAAATGAAATAAAAAAAAGTCCCTGATATAAATATAAAAATTGAGATGAGATCAAGATTATAATACAGCTCACAAATGAACGCGAAAAGAACGCTTTGTTTTCTTTACCTCAAAGAACTTTCCATAGAAATCAACACAATTCCGCTACATGACTCCAATTTACCAAGCCTAAAGTTGGAAGGTTATCAGAACAAATAAACCTCACGAAAGAACGTTTTAATTCCTTTAATATCTTTCCACATAAAGAAAACACAACTCCACCACACTATTCCAATTTCCCAAGGAACCACGTCGCCTAATGTTACATACATCTTTAGCGCACTCTCATTGGCTGCAGTTTTGATGCAGTTCTTCGCGCACCTCCGATTGGCTAAATGATCCTTACCCTACATCTCTTACAAGCACTCGAGATTTGTATCGCCTGAATACCATCCTCGTACTGCTCTATAATGCTGCCGCCTCGCCAGCCTCGCGTCTTTGCATTTAAAGGCTTATTAAGCGATAAGCGACAGGCTGTAAAAGTTTTAACAGATAGGTTAAATAGACTCATATCAGTTATGACGTCACGTCACGTGTATTCGCGAACTAGAGGACGAGCAAGACAACCACGCTAAGTAAACACTATCAAAAATGACGTTTCAATGGTTTAAAGCGGAACGACAGGAAAAAACGTTAACGGAGAAGATCAAACATATAAACGCACATGATCCATATAAAATCCCTAAAAATGAGTGGGAAGATGATGTGAAATCTTGGCCTGACGTCACTTACATTCATGTCGGATTAACAACATACGTTAAAAACGGAGCTGTGCGAGAGGTGAAAACGTTTAAGTCGAGGCCTGCGGTGGAATTTCTGACAATTTAGAACCTCGCCTTAGACTCGTGCCTGGTACTATTAATTGAGAACCTTTAGTTAGATTTTTTAGTTAGATTTTTTTGTTGATAAACACTTTCTAATTTCTTCATAATTTCTTCCAATTCCATAGTATCCTCTGTGACCCCATTAGACA
Organism: Zoanthus gigantus; assembly: GCA_025331005.2. NCBI lineage: Eukaryota > Metazoa > Cnidaria > Anthozoa > Zoantharia > Zoanthidae > Zoanthus > Zoanthus gigantus. The sequence continues at coordinate 26,162 of JAOBBB020397035.1, read as the reverse complement.
TTTCGTTTTTTAGATATCCCCCATTTTTTCACCCGTTCCCCTCCAATATTATTTTGTGAATGCTCCCTAAAATGTTTTTTTTTATATTTTGAAGTTTATATAATACGGAATTTGATTCAGTTAAAATATAATGCTTGTTGTCAAACTGACAAAGTCTTTCCCGTTTTTCTTCCGCTTCTCCTCCGTCTTGTTAATCAGTTTTATTGTATTAATATTTCATCTTTATTTGTGCTTCAGGTAAGCCATAACACTAGCTACCTGGAAGTCAATGCTTCTGCTACGATTCATGTCAGTGTTAACGGAACAGGACCCGAGTTTACTTATGTTTTTGAAAAGGACGGCAAAAACATTAGAACACGTCACCAACAAGTGATTTACAGTTTCGCTAAGCACGGCTATTTTGACGTCACCGTCACGGCCTCTAATAATCTTAGCAATGTAAGCAAGACAGTGACCATCCGGGTATATAAACCAGTTCTTCAGCTGACTGGTCTAAGCGTGACAACTGTACTAGCTAATGTTAGTGAGTTTGTGAATCTTACGACTCGGTTTGAACAGACGTCAGACTTTAAGTGTGTGCACGACTTAGGGGATGGCCGAACATTGACATTGTGCCCTGACTTACGCTACTTCGAAGACGAGATAAGAACTGATAAGCGTCTATTTCAGAATCTTGCTTGGTCACAATCGCTAAGTTACACTAACGAAGGAATTTATAGAGTTGTTACTCATTGCTCAAACAGACTTTACAACGCAACATACATATCTAATGCAACTATCCAACATCCAATTGAAGATTTGCAGCTCCCGTCGATATCGCCAACTACTTTTGGCCATAATATTTTAGTTCAGTGGTCAATGAAGGCCGGAACTAATGTGACGTTCTCGTTACGTTTAAACGATGAACGTATTCATAGTTCATTCAAATCACATCAAGGTGGTCATTTTCTCATCACCCCATCGAAATATCGTACAGCATCGTTGCATACCATTGAGCTACAGGCGGAAAACTTGGTATCTCACACGAGGTTGATCCAAGACGTTGCAGTTCAAATACCCGTTAAGATGATTGACTTCAAAGCTTTAACAACCACAAGTGATTTCGGATCAGGCCAACCTGGAACTTTCGACCAATATTTTCCAGCGGAATATCCAGTCAACCTTTCAGTGGTACCTTATCCTTGGAATGCTACCAATTTGACTTATTCCTTTGACTTTGGCTCTGGAAGCAAAACACTAAACACATCTGATTCTTCTGTGCTCCATCAATATAGCTACAGTGGCCTCAATTATTATGTCGCTAGAGTAAAAGTATACAATTTAGTAAGTCAGAAGGAAAGTCTGCTAAAAGTTGCTACCCATAATTCTGTGTTGAGACTTTCTGTAGTGTCGAGTTCTCCTGCGAAATTCAAACAGTTAATGAATTTTACTATTAGTATTGTGCAATTTGGTACGAATTCTTGCATCTCAGTTGATTTCGGTGACAAAAGTCCGCTGGAAGTGTTTGGTAGTGCTGCCTGTCAACTAAACAAAATTACCAATGCAATATTTCGTTTGACAAGTGAGTCGACCAAGTCAATAGAACTTTCTCACATATATACGACAGTGGGTGTTTATCTGGTGCATATAAACGCTACCAATTTAGTTTCTTTTCAGAAGTTCACGAAAGAAGCAGTCGTTTTAGAAAATTACTGTAAAAGCCCTGTGGTACTCATGGAAGGTATGTTGTGTATTTGCTGTTATATGTGATGGTGGCAGTAATGAATAATATTCATAATGGTAATCGTAGTGGGTGTGGTGATGATAGCAATGATAATGATAATTGTAGTGGATGTGGTGATGGTAGCAATGATGATACTTGTAGTGGATGTGGTGATGGTAGCGATGATAATGGTAATTGTAGTGGATGTGGTGATGGTAGCAATGATAATGATACTTGTAGTGGATGTGGTGATGGTAGCGATGATAATGATAATTGTAGTGGATGTGGTGATGGTAGCAATGATAATGATACTTGTAGTGGATGTGGTGATGGTAGCGATGAGAATAGTAATTGTAGTGGATGTGGTGATGGTAGCAATGATGATATGTGGTGATGGTAGTAATGATAATGATACTTGTAGTGGATGTGGTGATGGTAGCGATTAGAATAGTAATTGTAGTGGATGTGGTGATGGTAGCAATGATGATATGTACGGTGATGGTAGTAATGATAATGATACTTGTGGTGGATATGGTGATGGTAGCAATAATAATGGTAATTTGTAGTGGATATGGTGGTTTTAGCGATTATATAGTAATAATAATTGTAATGGATGTATAATTTCAGTCATCCTCAGGCATTTACAAACATGAAGTTAAAGCAATGCTTGTTGAGTCAGTAAAAAAGTTACTGACTCAGGTAGGATTTAAAACCACGACCTTCGGGTTACTAGTCCACCGCTCTACCAGCTGAGCTACTGAGTTAACTGGGAGGGGTTTGTGGATTAGTCTATTCATGTGTAAACATAGATAATATCTATGATTAAACACAGAGACATCAGTGTTAAAACACTAAGAAAATGCAAGCGTTTTGATTGATAATCGTAGTCATTTCGATCAAGTTTAACTTAGACGCCTTGACGGCTTTAACTGGGCTAACTTTGCATGCCCCATTGTCAGTAGTTATGTTATAATTAATATTATTATATATATTTTTTATGTTGGTATTTAACACTTATTTAACACTTCATTTGTTTGACAGATGTCAATAAGACTATGTCAAATCCAACAGAGATTCCAAAATCTGAATCGTTTATCTTGAGTAACAAAGTTGTGATTAATTGTGAAGCCTCGGATTCCACCTCATTCAAATGGGAAGTATTCCGCATAAATGACAATTCCCAGGAACCTGTTCCAGTCAGAGGAAACACAGCTCCAAATTTCTTAGTTCCACCAAGAACACTGGATTATGGGCTTTACAAGATAAAGGCAACCGTTTTCATGCTTGGTATTGAGGGTGTGTATGGATCAGATACTGCTTATATCAAAATTGTCAGCACGCCCTTCTTAGATGTCAAAATTGTTGGAGACATTCGTATTCGCTTGGGTATTGATAAAAACGTAAGTATCATTCGTCTTTTGGCTGACGTATACCTTTAACATGCAAATTAGACGATTAAAGGCATTACCAACAAGAACTGAGATCGACAGCATCAAAACGATACCAGTGATGATAGAAATTGATGATAACTACCATTGAAAAAATTCCTGAGGCATTGATACGTCATTTATTTTATTTGAAAACCATATTTGGAGAGTATCTTGCAGTATTTCTTGGTACTTCATTGGTTTTTAAACAATGAAAATATTTCGGTCGAAAAAAAAATTGAAATTCAAAATATTTGAAAATATTTCAAGAAAACGGAGTTGCCAGTCGCACCTCGCATGACTCAACTGTTCGATGTCCTTGTGCATTTTTCGACAGTCTAAGGATGGGGAAATATTCATATTCAGAACATATTTAGAACATTCTTAGAACATATTTAGATTTAGAACATTCTTTACATTTAGAACATCCGGCCAAGTGGATCAATATTATACTAAGTATTTGTTTCAGTATCAGTTTATTGATTTTTGCCTACGAGACTATACATTTACATAAATATATAATGAAAAGTGGCAAGGAAACCCAAAAGAACCCAAAGGCTTATCGATATGGGTCACCTTAAATAGATTTAACATTAAGTAAAAAATAAATAATAAATGGCAGGCTGGACAAATAAACTAAGGATAAAGAATTAATTTATAAATTACTATTTAAATTCAGTTTTAAAAGCAGACGCAAAAAAGCGAAACTAGCAAAAAGCGACATGGCACAAGCGGAAAGTGTGAAAGTCGAAGGACTATGTAAAAGGAGAACACAGTATATGTTTCTTTAAGATGATAAACTTGTTTTAAGCATAGACAATTTTTATTTCAAATGTTTTCCTTAGACTAATATATAATGTATCAATGTCTCAGGAATCTTTTTACTGCCTTAACTATGATGATAACCGCATTATAACCCCGACAACAACCACTGTCATAATAGTAGTCATTACCATAACCACGATCATGATCACAATTAGGACATTTATAATTATTATAATCGTTATCACGATCATGGCTACGATTGTTGAGTACCACAAAAATAACCGCTATCGTGACCACGACCGACGATCATGATCGTGATCAAAACAACTATAATGAAAATGATTAGGATGATTTCCACGATCATAACCGGTTTCATACCACGACAACGATTATGACAAAGATGACCACGATCCATTGCCGTAGCTAGGATTTTTTCAGTGGGGGGCAAATCCTCTGAGAACTTAAAAGAGCACTAATAATCTACCAAAAAATACCGTATTTTTTTGATACACGTCCATGCACCGAGGTACTATGTATGGAAAAAATATTACAGCATAGTTTAATTCCTATCTCTCGGTTTGTAGTCTCCAGTTATTGATTTTCTACTTTATCTCAAAATGCTACTGAAAAATTATTAGAGGGGCAGCTGCCCCCCTGCCCTCCTGCTAGCTACGGCCGTGCGATCATGGCTACAATCAGTACCCTTCTTAACAACGATTATGACCTCTACCACAACCGCTATCATGACTACGACAACGATGATATGACCATGATCACGATTATGACAACTAAAATGACGATGATTACGAGCATGACCATTGCGATGGCTAAGACAAGACTATGATCATTCCAACGATCTTGACCAGGATGATACACAGGATCGTGCTACCATCATGACCACGAAATGAAATGAAAGTAAAGTAATGTTGACAAGGTGTACGGTATTTGTCGCAAACGTTTGAGAAAACTTGCTTGCCGGTTTTTCTCCTTTCTCTCAGAGCCCTACACACTAGCAAAATGAAAATTCTTTCCCTAAGCTTAGACTCAAGTGGTAAAACCGGAGATTCTTGCTAGCTTCGTCATTTGACCAACGTTAATAGTTCAACTCTCTAAATAATATAAAGCAGATCTTAACAAATATGAGATTTATAATTGTATTGTATGAGCGCTTATGGATTGTAAGTTTTTATTGTAAACTTTTTGAATTTTACAAAAAATTTTAAGAGATTTGGAAATTTGAAAATCTTAACTGGTATATGAAGACATGTTAAATAATTAACCTGATTTATTTATTTGGTTATTATTTTTATAAAACAATGTAATACAGGAAACAACAAGAATAAGAAACTGTTTAAGGTGACGTGAATTAATCTACACAAAGTAGGGCCAATTTTTACAGTCTGTAACACCACAATTTTGTTTCAGTTTGTTCGGTTATTTGTTTGAACACTAATAAAAAATAAAAAAATCGTAATTGATTTTCAATGGATTTTAGATATCTCTGGATGGCAGTCCAACAAAGGATCCCGATATGGAGCCTGGTGTCTACTCAAATATGATGTTCACTTGGTTGTGTCGCAACATCTCCGAGCCCGCAATTCAACTCGCCAATATTACCGCAATATCTTTCATGGAGCCTAAACCATTTTGCGATGCGGTATGCCAGCAAAATAGGAACTCGAGCGACATTAATGAAGTAGGTATTTTAGGTTAATATCGACCTGAGTTATTTTTAGCCTCTTGTGCTTTCAATTCTTGCTTTCCTTTTTAACTCATAAACTTTTGTGCAACATTCGCCAACCTGACTCCCCGTCCGCAAACCTAACGCCCTATACACTAACCTGACTCCCTATACACCAACCTGACTCCCTATACGCCAACCTGACTCCCTATACACCAACCTGACTCCCTATACGCCAACCTGACTCCCTCTACGTCAACCTGACTCCCCGTCCGCCAACCTGACTCCCTATACGCCAACCTGACTCCCTATATGCCAACCTGACTCCCTATACGTCAACCTGACTCCCTATATGCCAACCTGACTCCCTATATTCCAACCTGACTCCCTATACGTCAACCTGACTCCCTATACGCCAACCTGACTCCCTATACGCCAACCTGACTCCCCATACGCCAACCTGACTCCCTATACGCCAACCTGACTCCCTGTACGCCAACCTGACTCCCCATACGCCAAACTGACTCCCTATACGCCACCTTGACTCCCCATGCGCCAGCCTAACTCTCCAGGGCAGTGAGTTTGATTCTCGTTGAACTTTTATGGCTCTATCTCGCTTAACAATTTTATCAAAATTTTTAACATTTTGCACTAGAGTACACGACGAAAAGAAAGAATTCGGAGGTGTAGCCGAGTTTTTTTTTTCTGTACCTCTGTCTCTTCTCGCGTACAGCAATGCAAAGAAAAATTTAGGCAGCTAAATTTGCTTTATAATAAAGAACCAACATCGCTTTAGTATAAAATAAAAACTTATTTTGCAAAGCGACCGTGCATTTGAATCTTATAAAATATGCCATTTCAGCCAGTCAAAGCTTGTGTTATACCAAAGTTTTGTTATTAAATTACCAAAATTATATACATGATAACACATTGACTGGTAATCGTTATACCAAAACGTTATGTTACGTTGAAAGGGTGGATGTTATGGCACAGGAGCTGGAAGGTTTAAAGCAAACCTTGTAAAGTTTATCATGGATACGCGACTAGGAACAGAAGTCAACACCACGTAAGTAATGTACGAGGATAAGTGAAAGTCAAATTGTCTAACAGAGTAGTATATAGAAGCGACTAGTAGTAGTAGTAGTAGTAGTAGTTGTTGTTGTTGTAGTAATAGAAGAAGTAGTGGTAGTAGTAGTAACTTTATTTATTTAGATAGGTAGGTAAGTAGATAGACGGTAGATAGATAGGTGGGTAGATAAATAGGTGGGTATATAGATAGGTAGGTAAGTAGATGGGTAGATAGGTAGGTGGTTGTGTAAATAGATAGGTAGGTATGGGTGAAATATATGTCGAATTAGGAGTTACGTGGATAAGTGTATGAATACATTTTAGTTTTGCTTGTTATTTTACAGTCATAGCGAACCTACATTTTTTGTGGCAGGTACGTCATCACACTCGTTGTAAATATGACGAATCATTTTGGAACAAAGAGTGGAGTATTTCACCAACAGATCGAGACTACCGAGGGTGATCCTCCTTTAATGTCTTCGACGTAAGTAATGATCCAATTTTTTGTTTTTGGCTTTTCTGTCAATCCAAGTATGTATTTTTTGTCTTTTCTTACAAATACGATGACAGATAATCTATTTGTTCAAAAGCAAATCTAACAAAAAGAAACCTGAAATATTGGTTTTGCTTACCCTGGGTCTATACAACAGCAGTCGGCTGACTTTCGATTATTCTTTGTACGTGACTTAACCCAACACTTTTTATTTTTAAATGACAGGGTCATTGTTATATCGGGCTGGTTATAACCCGTAGAAAGTACTGTAATTTTGCCTTTTATCGAGAAAGCACGCTGGATATCAAATAAGAGGCGTTTTACATATACTATAGTTTCTGATGAATGCTTATGTTTGTGTTACTACGTCGTGAAGTACTCACAAACAATAACAGCATCTATCGCCATAATTTCAAGGCCAAGCCTATATACTTTGTGGAATATCTCTCTAAGTGTCACAAACCAACGCTTAAATAGTCAACTAAAAAAAAAACTTCTCCTCAACTTGTTAATCCCTTTCAAGTTCAATTTTGACATGTTTCTTAATCCCACGAATTCCTTATTAAGCTTCAAATGTTGCTTTTATATTTCTGTTTTCCATCACTTAAGTATACTTAGCACATACGTGTTAATAAGCTATGCCATGCTGATGAGGCTTGAAAAGGTCAAAACAACTGTTCATGACTGTTAACATTCAGGTTCCTTGTTATTTACGGTAGATTTAAGGGGTAATTCCCGTTACCAACATGGCCTTAGTGTCCATTTTAGTGACTTCAAGTACTTAAAAGTAGCACTTGTGTGCTATCTATATTTGATAAGTACCATTTAGGGAACATCCCACAAGCGTTACGCTTTCAGTAATATATATGATGAGGGTTTGTTGATTTACCTATCATATACAATATTGTGCTACTTATTTATTAAAAATTTTCTACTTCAGGATAATGAAGCGCGAATCAGCGTCTTTTACTACGCTAGTGTTTTTGTGATAGCTAATTCAACGTAATCACTTTAAAGTACTTAGAATGTACATGTTGTAGAATGTTCGTTACACAGGTGGCATAAACTTATAACCCTAGTCTTGAAATGGCACCCTGTCAGTTTTTAGTAAAGCACTACCAGATTAGGTAATTTTAAAATCCGTTCGTTTAGAAAGTTTTTGCTCTCTTTTGTTTTAGTTGCAAAATAAACTGCAAAGAGAAAATGGATCCTGGAGAAAAACTCGTCTTGGAGGGAAGCTGTCGCGATTGTTATGGACGAATCAAGTTTGAATGGGGTTTGCTCAAGTACAACTCTCTTACTGCCGACGAAAATAACGCAAGTACCAATGAATTAATACCACGTGAACAATTTGAGAACATGCTTTTCACTCCATTACAATCACTCAACGTGGCAATTAAACCCAACCAATTAGCAGCAAATACCAAGTATTCCTTAAGAATCCGGGGCTACCGTTCGCCATCAGTATACGGCGAAAGCTTGTACGTGTTTATCACAAATCACCCGCCCGTCAATGGTAATAACATGCATATTAATAATTGTTATAACATTTCATAAAATTAAAAACAATAAACTTTTCTAGTAAAAACTAAATTAATTCCCAACTTGTTACCCATATCCATTTATTGGTAATAAATTCGTGGAATACTTATTTAGTTAGTCAGATATTGAGCTATTTGAGCAATTTAGCTATTTTGAGCTACTGATGGCTTCCTCGCCCTTATCTTCACCTTTAGCCCTCGCTGCTTTCCAGTGTTTGATAAAACGTAAACTCCGTGAAGTATTTCTGTCTAGGCTTAAAGCTGTCTCCTATCTCGAAGATCTCTGCTGCCATACCTGTCGCTACCACTTAAAATGCCGTTGCCTTTCAGTTTAACTCTTCCTTAATCGATTGTTTAATTTGATTAAATATTGTATCATTACCATTAATTTTACAATTATTTATCACGATTTCAATCCTTAACGTTAAACGTTTATCTATTTGTATGTAGTCAAATGTAATCTAACGATATTGTTGTATTTATTTGTATAGCATTATTGTATTTTTTAGGTTAATACGTCACCCTCGTGAAATAAAGTTTTTTGTATTGTATTCTATTATTGTATTTAGATAATTTGTTAAACAAATGACGTGTAGCCTCTTAAATAAAACAGCCTTACATACCTGCCAATGTTTAGACTTATAATATTTATCGGTTTTAAAGTATAATTCCCGCTACAAACGTGGCCTTAGTGTCCATATTAGTGGCTTCAAGTTGGCTACTAACACATTCAGCCTCACCAACTTTACGGTAGATTAAAGGGGTAATGCCCACTACCAATGTGGTCTTAGAGCCCAATGTGGCATTGCTATCTATTCTTTATGATTATTATTGCCGCATTTTACAAACATTGCGCTTTGATTTTACTTATTTTCTTTTTGGGAACCTGACCCTGTTTGTTAGCTATGCCATGCGAATTAGACCTAAACCTAAAAAGGACGGAATAGCCGTCCATGGCTACTAAAATTCAGGCTTGCTAATTAATAATTTGGTAGGGTTTGTTTGTTTGTTTGTTAGCAACATAACTCAAGAAAGTTATGGACAGATTTTGGTGAAATTTTCAGGAAATTTCGGAAATAGGATGAGGAAGAATTGATTAAAGTGTGGGGTTTTCCAGATAGCTGTGTGGATCCAGCAGGAATTTTTGAAAGGATTATTTACTATAAGCTTGGCGGAGGTCTGCGCTCTTGGAGTGCTTTTCAAGTTTTATGATGGATTTAAGGGTAAAGCCCGCTAATCACGTGGCTGGCTTAATAGCTATTTGAGTGGCTTCACGTTTGCTACCGGCATGCATGTGCTTTCAATACTTGATAGATAGATGTAGTATAGCTTTTGTTAACAGTAGTTTGTTTTGATAAGCAAGTGTGTAATTCCGCCGCGAATTCAGTGGAAACTGTAATACGTAAATTTGAGTCAGATATTTTTTAGGTATTGTTCGATATGTAGAATATAGTGTTTTTTGTTTGTTCTTGCGAGCCGCTCATAGATTACCACTAACGTTTCAATTCAGTATATATGTTAAAAATTAAGATTTTAATTTAACCCTTTTTTACGTTGGAGCTAAAAATATTTATTAAGGGTTAATAACTATTGTTTAACTTCTTTCACTAGGAACTTGTGCCGTGACACCTTTATTTGGGACCGCTCCTTCGACAACTTTTACTTTTAGATGTTCCGGTTGGGTCGACCCAGACCTCCCTCTTTCTTACGAATATGGGCACACTTACAAAGGCTTGGTTTCAAGTTTTTATGTAGGCAAAAATCCTGAGGTTTCAGCGGTGATGCCTGTTGGGAACGAGAAAGAAAACTTTACAATTCTGTTGGACTTGAGAGTCAAGGACAAATTTGGTGCCAAATCCTCCATTGCTGTTGCTATTAGGGTAGGTTATATTCATTCTTGTCACGTGAGACACACGGTATTGATTGAGAGTGCTGCGCCGGTATCAACGGTTTCGATTTTCATTGATGCGAAAATGTACTTTTGGGGAATTATTTTGCACGGTTCTATTCTTGCTTTTTTAGCCACGGCCAGTAACATCATAACGCCATTTTTTATACCACGGCACAGATTCAACCTCAGTGAGATTGTCCTGCACAAAGTATTAACGAGCGAGTGGAAAACCTAATGCATAGTTATAGACTCACACTAGGTTCAGTTTCTTGTGTGTGATCCACACGTGTGATTGATGTGTGCGTTTGACATGAATGTTGGCAATGACACTATAAAATAATCTTTGCCGTTAAATATGCAAACTAACTGAGAAAGAGAAACCTCAAGAAAATTCAAGCGTTAACAGTACTTTTTAAACTGTGACCTGTGCGATATCGACACAGCGCTTTTACCAACTGAGCCTTGAGATCACAGCTGTTTGGAGTAGATCAAGGAATTTAAATGCGTCCATAAATGCCAATTTAAGTTATAAAGGCTGACAGGCGTGGTTGACAGACGTGATTGATATGTGTGATTGACAGGCGTGAC
>JAOBBB020397035.1:0-14906 GCA_025331005.2 Zoanthus gigantus | reverse complement strand
TGGTATGTGTGATTGACAGGCGTGACTGGTATGTGTGATTGACAGGCGTGACTGGTATGTGTGATTGACAGGCGTGACTGGTATGTGTGATTGACAGGCGTGATTGGTATGTGTGGATGACAGGCGTGACTGGTATGTGTGGTTGACAGGCGTGATCGGTATGATTGGATGACAGGCGTGATTGGTATGTTTGGATGACAGGCGTGACTGGTATGTGTGGTTGACAGGCGTGATTGGTATGTGTGGATGACAGGCGTGACTGGTATGTGTGGTTGACAGGCGTGATTGGTATGTTTGGATGACAGGCGTGATTGGTATAAGTGGTTGACAGGCGTGATTGGTATGTGTGGTTGACAGGCGTGATTGGTATGTGTGATTGACAGGCGTGATTGGTATGTGTGGTTGACAGGCGTGATTGGTATGTGTGATTGACAGGCGTGACTGGTATGTGTGGATGACAGGCGTGATTGGTTTGTGTGATTGACAGGCGTGACTGGTATGTTTGGATGACAGGCGTGATTGGTATGTGTGGTTGACAGGCGTGATTGGTATGTGGGGTTGCCTTTTGTGACTGCGATCGATTTACATTGACTTACAGGTAACACCAGATGAAACTTCCAATACCAAGGAGACATATAACATCTTGGGTAATCTTCTTAACGGGAAAAACAACATGTTGCAGCAGTCGATTCAATCAGGCGAACTCAGTGGCACAAACCAGTGGGTTGCATCAGTCAGCTCAGTATTGAACTTCATGTCTCGCGAAGGTGAAACGAAGTCTGGAAAGAATTTGACTGAAGAAGAATTAAAAAAACAGGAAGAAGGGAAAGCTCAAAGAATTGAGGTAATTTTTTTTTCATTTGATTTATCCAAGTGTAGATGTCATCATCGCCGTACTTTGCCGACACGCTTTAATAGTTTTATTAAAAATTGTTCAACAATTAGTATTTTGTTTTGCTATGTTCATTTGGAAACTGTTTGCAAATACCCTTTTTGAGAGGTCACGTGACTTTGTCTTGTTATTTATCCCAGAATGCTGTTAGCATGTACATGTTATTTCGGTAGAACGTTTGAAAGTTATAACTTCTTTTGTTTTATGGAATTGAGCACTTTAACACTACGTATACTTGTGAGTTTCTGCTACAACTGTAGTCAGTCTTAATAGTGGTTAAATAATTTTGATATAAAACCAACTCTTTTTCATCTTTACGGCTTGATTGGTGCAGTTGATAAGAGCTCTGCCTTCCAACCACAAAGTCCCCAGTTCGATCTCTATTCTGCCTAAGCTAACTCACTTTCCATCCTTCCGGGGTAGGTAAATGAGTACCAGCATCTGCTGGGAACTAACCTGCGATGGATTAGTGTCCCATCCAGGGGGAATCAAAAGCTCTCATCCACTTTACACTACAGAAACCGGAGATAAGCGCCGGCTTGGCTCGTAAAGGATTTAGCTAGCTAAGCACGGCATATAATTATAGGAGATTGTAGCAGAAGGAAAATAAGAATTAGATACATTAACATATATTTAACATAAAATGCTTGCAAAGGAAGCTTAGGTGGACGTGATTGTCTTTTGATTTTTAGCTTGATATCCTTTGTGGCGAATCTATAACACTAAAGCATTAAGCTCAACAAACTTGAGAACATACTTCACTGCGCTCTAAGTGCCTATAGAGTTTATATAGAACTAAGTAATCGTTTTATTGAGTGCTTGGGTGCTTGCCAATTTTCTGTGAAGCGATTGTTCAAGGCTAATTCTCACCTTATTTTCGACGATTCTTTCCTAACTAGCTACGTCCGTTTAACAATGCAATTTTGGTACTGTTGCTTTGTCTAAAAAGAATAAAAATTGTTGTTGTTTTAGTTTCTGTTTTTGAGCTTCTATTTTTCGAATGTTTTACAAATTCTTCCACCTTTAGTTCCGTGACACAATGATCACGCAGCTGGCAACTGTTCAAGTTACATCGCTGTACGGGGTTAAACAGATTGCGGGCGCTTTTTCGAAGACCACCGAAAGTACAAGTGAAATTTCAGTTTCTTCACAGGTAAGCAGTAACTTTTATACAATTTTGCTTTTGTTATCCAATGATGTCAGGACCGGCGACTAGTGGATAAGAGATAGAAAAACAAACAAAAACAAGCTATTTTCTAGCAGGTTTTATGGGGTCACGTTTGCGTGATTTCTTCTTCTTCAGTCCCTTGTGCCCCCAGTAGGTCATGGGGCATCCGTGATTTTACAATGTTTTATATTCTCGTGGCTTGTGAGTAAGTTTGAGAAGAAAGCACGGAGAATTCAACAATCAACTTCTAACGCTGAAGATGGTACAGGCTTAAAAATGTAGCATGTTGTAGTAGATCCTATGGCATTTAGCACATCGTAGCACTACTATATTACTACTACTACTACTACTACTACTACTACTACTACTACTACTAACACTATTACTACTACTACTACTATTACCACTACTACTACTAAGTACTACTACTACTATACTTTACTATTTATCTTCCTCCTGATCTTAAGATTAACCCAGGTTAGTCTTTTTAAGGCATCAATAGCAGATGACCTATAAGGACGATCTAATATAATTTTAGCTGCTTTGTTCTGTAAAACTTGAAGATCTGACATTAAGGTCTCATTACCTCGATCGCTCCAAACCAGATCAGCATAATCAAACAAGGGTAAGATGTAAGAATTATAGGATAAAAGCCTGCATTTAGTGGTAAATAATTTTTGATACGCCTAAGTAAACCTAGTCTTTTGTTAATTTTAGCTTTGATATAGTTAATGTGATCATGCCACGTCAAGTTCTTATTGATCACTAGACCAAGATACTTGTAACTCTGTACCAACCCCCAAAGGAACGTCTTCTATGACAGACCAGCTCTGTTGTTAACTTAGCTAGGGGTCGAGGACCACCAGTAAGCATAAATTTTGACTTCTTTATGTTGACTGTTAGATGGTTTGCCTTAAACCACTCACAAACCAATTCAAGGTCACAGTTTAGAGACTTTTCCCAGGACAACTACGCTTTTGGCTGAGATATATAGCACTGTATCATCTGCAAATAGAGTTACGCGACAGGAGCTCAGGATGCTAGGAAGATCGTTCATATAGATAATAAACAGTAAAGGGCCGAGGATAGAACCCTGTGCAACTCCGATAGAGATCTGAGCAGGCTCTGAATGTACATCATCAACTACAGTTACTACTACCACTACTATACTATTACTGCTACTACTACCACTACTACTACTACTACTACTACAATTACTACCATACTATTACTGCTACTATTAGTATTACTACTACTACTACTACTACTAATACTACTACTAAAAAGAACTTAATATAAATTGACATATTTCACAAGAAATTTGAATGTAACATTTTTACTTCACTGTTTGATAGTAGTTTTTTTGGCCTAATGATCCCTTTTTATTTGTTCTCGTCAAGGAATCAGCTATGAATAGCTTCAAGTCGTTAACATCCGTTTTGGAAAATCAGATGGAGTCCGTCAGTTTTACGCAGTTAGAAGAGAGCAGTGGACATTTGTTAAGTTCAATGGGAAATGTCATTAAAGCATCTTCTAATGTTGCCAGCTTTGATAAACAAGGTCCAGAAGCCGTTATTTCTGGGGCAGGTTCAATCGATACCGGGAACGTGTCGACCAAAGAAAAGGTAATAATCGGATATACTTAAAACAAGTTTAACTCGTGTTGTTGACAATGGTGGCAATAGTGATGTTGATAAAAGCGATGGTGAATGATAATGTTTGTTTCAATCCTAAGAGGATTGAATTAAACCTATAAATTGGCCAGCTGACAAAGTTGTAATAGTAATTTTTATGATGACGAAGATGATGATGGTGGTGTTGGTGATGGTGGTGGTAGTTTTGATTGTGGTGTTGATATTTTTTGATGATGATAGTGGTAGTGAGGATAATGTTGGTGGTAATGGGAAAAATAACGGTTGTGATGGCGATGATGCAGATGATGATGATGGTGCAGACAATGATGTTGATGGTGCAGATTATGATGTTGATGATGATGCTATTGATGGTAATTATGATAATGATTGTTTTGGTATTGATGGTGATGATAACTGTGGTGCTGATGATTTTGTTGATGATGATAAAGAAGTTGCTGAATGATAACAAATGTATAGTCCTCATAAGCATGAATGAATGATTCCTATAAATTGACCACCTTAAAGATGTGAATTTGGGAAACTTAGGGCTACATACAAAATTTCATGTGATTATGGAGCTGCTGATGATGGTGGTGGGGTTAGTGTTGATGATGACGATCACGATGATGATGATGATGACGATGATGATGATGATAATGAAGATGGTCATAATGAAGATGGTGGTGGTGTTCATGGTAATAATGACGATTATTTTGGTGATGAAGATGGTTATTGTTCTGCTGCTGGTTATGGTTATAACGATGATATCGTTTTCACAAATTCCTTCCTAAATAATCGTAATAAATGCAAAAATGTTCGTTACAGATGTGGTTGTGTTGATGGTGGTGACTGTGATGGTGTTGATAGTCATGATGGTTGTGATGATGATCGTTGATTGTGTTGGTAGTTGACAGCGATTTTGAAGGTGATGGTTGTAATGCTGGTATTGATGATGGTAACCGCTGGTGGTGTTTATGGTCATAGTACTAAAAATAATAACTGACAACAACCTTACAGCTGATGGTTGTGTTTGCACAGAGCCGCATGCGATCGAAAGAAGGCCTGAAACTGGTGGACACAGTGAGCCATGTTCTTCTCTCTAGTTTAGCGGCCGGTGAGGAGACTGTTACAATCTTGTCGCCAAACTTAAATGTTTCTGTGGAAAAAGCGTTCATGTCAAACCTTGGAGAATCACCAATATCGGATGGGGATGCATCTTTTACTCTTCCTGGCTTAGGAGAAATGGGAATGGCAGTAGATGAGAACGATACTGCCAATAATGGGGTTGTAGACAAACAGGTAAGTCTTCCATTTTCTCTCCCCTCTCCCTAGCGCATCACTGCTCTCTCGTACAGGCGTTAGGTAAGCTTAATGATGCGCTGCCGTCGTCTTGGTTAGAAGGTTCGGAATAGAGTCCCCATTGTCCCTGCATGTACCCTCAGAGTCTTAAAATAAATGAGGAGAGGGTGGTACCTAACAACTGCAGATGGCGGATAAGAGCGTTAAACTGTAGTCCCAGTCTCCTAACCGTCTAATGTGTAACCCCACAGAATTCCAACACACTTACTTATAAGAGTAGGGTTTTAGTCTCATTTATATCTGTTGTTCCTCTGATAACAATGTAACACTTAAACTTTCGACCTTGGAAAGCTCTGTTCGGATTAACCATATGAAAAATGCATTATATGAAAATCACATCTTGTTATTATATTACTAACAAATTTTGAGGTATGATTTGCATGCTAAACCGTGCTATTTTAACAAAACCATTTTCGAGAAATTATAGTACTAACTTTCAATACAACGTTTTGCTTAGCTCGTACTAACAGAACTTTTTAAATTAAAGAGTATTGCATTATATATTGTATGAATGCATTCGTGCTTTACAAAACCTAACGTCCATCAGCAATCGTTCGGGTTAAATTCAATTGCACATGTACAAAATATGTCTTCATTACCTCAGGAAGCCCGTTTAAACTGCTTATATGAATATATATATATATGGGAACACAACCCTACAGCAGTGCTAGCAAAAGATAAAATCTTTGTCTTAAAGAGAAATTTATTATTATTTTCTGTCCCGATCTGTCATCATTAAACAAGCGTAACGAACTTGTCTCTTGCTGCCGCCATAGAAAGAAAGCACTGTTGCGTAACAATTAATAATAACACTTAGTCTCAGTTTCCTGCTTTTTATCCTTTTATTGTAATAAGACACGCTCAATTGTTATTCGCCTTTATTTATTGTTACATGCATTTATTTATACCTGATGTTTGTGAATATTTTTCTCATTAAAGTCTCCTGACGAGTGAGTCGTTATGTCTCACGAAACAGGCTTGTCGAGATGAAACTGTAGTTGCTGGGGTTTTTTTTATCCTTTATCCTTTCTTTATACTTATGTTTCGATATATATATATATATATATATAGTTTGAAATACTCATGGAAAAAAGGCAGCGGCAGAAATTGCTGGTCAGCAATTTTTAATCTGATGAAGACCGAATGATAAAAACGTTATTTTAATAAAGCCGGACAGTAAAACAGTTTGCCGCCGCTTTTCGGCCATGAGTATTTTAAACTAATCTTAAACGACGGCATTGTATACCAAAGATTTTGTTTAGTGGAAGCTCATATATATAAGAAATAATAATATCCAAGAAATAATAATTTTTTCCAACAACGATGCCGCTCGTAGGAAGGATTTTGGCAGATACTACTTGCTTTGACAAAAAATTAGTAGTTTGGAATCCAGTTTGAAAAAGCAAAGTTCTTTACATACACATTTACTTTATTTCACAGACGTTTCGCCCATTCGGGCTTCCTCAGTGTGACATACATACAAGATAAAATATCTGGAACAAATTTTTAAAATGTTTACTAGCTTTATATATGTTTCAAAACCATTATAAAATGTAATGAATAAAACTATAGTAAAAAATTGTATTAGAAATATGGTATTAAAAATATCTGTTAAAAGTAGGTGTTAATTACTAAATTATAATGGCTCAGTAAAACCAAAAATCCCAAAGGAAATAATTTTTAAAAAATTTCTAATTATGATAATAGCAATAGCAGTGGTAATAAAAGATGGATACCAGAGGCCTAGGTGTCGTACTTGATTCTTTGGCCCCAATCAACTATTATGATTTATGTCCTTAGATGACATCTTTCACCTCGAACCCCTTCACGTGGGATACTTCAAGTGCCAAGGTTCAATCAGCTGTTACCAGTCTCTCCTTGACAAACGGATCGACAGGCCAGACTATGGATACGTCAAACTTCACTAACCCTGTCAGCCTGTTTATTCCGCGCGACGACTCCAAAATGGTTAACTTTTCGCGCTTCAACGTACGACCGATGGGAAACGATGAATACATCCAATATCACTCATTCCATGCCACCTCGCTCAATAACTCAGTTCATATTCAAGTCAAGCCACTGAACAAGTCGATTAACCTGGAAGTGTTTTTTTCCTTTAACGAAAGACCTACATTACAAAAACATGAGTACAATTGGACGCTACCAGATTTTAGCAGCTGTGTCTGGAGGAACATCAGTTTAACCAAAATTGCAAACGTTACAGAAAAGAATGGGACAACAATCTCAAAGACGGTTCAGTATTTGGATCAAGAAAGGTATTGCGACAATGATCCGTATACAGCATTTGTGTCCAACACTCACATTACCCAGTTGGGTTTGTATTACATAGGTGAGAAAAAGCTAATCTTTCCATAATCGTTCTATAAATAAATTGGTCTTCGGGTGGGCTAACTTAAACTAGTGTGAGCAGCAGACTTTTTGATCGCTGGCTCTTCAGCAGGGCAACTGCAACGGAAAACTCAAAGTTGCCGTGCGTAATGTAAGGAGCTGATGTTTCAAGCGATAGCACTCCGTTAGACAAATGTTTCTATAATGAAAGCGAGATGCTAGTGGGTGTGTCTTAAATGATAAACTTTGAGTAGAAACAGCACATACGTGCTAGTAGCTACTTAGGGATAATTCCAGCTTATTACTGAAATATTTTGTTCGCTAAGCCACTGAAATGGGCGCTAAGGCCACGTTGGAAGCGGGCATTATCCCTTAAATGTACGATAAAAAAAATTCTAGCCTGAATGTTAATAGCCATGGACAACTGTTTACCTTATCAGGCCGAATTCCTCTTAGTGGGAAAGAATCAAGAGTTTAAGAATCGAGGACGGAAGCAAAGACCACGTTTTAGAACATTGATTAATTTTTCATTTCGACTTTGCACGAGATTTGCGAACAGAGCAAAGGTAAAAGATTCTGCCTCGAAGGCAAACAAAGATTGTTGATATTTGTTTGGTGGTACCTTTACGTTGTTCACAGAACATCAAAAGTGAGGTTTTTGCTACGTATTAGTGACAACGACTTAAACATTTAGTTAGCTCGATACATTCCAACGTACAAATTGTAAATAAGGCTATTGCTCATTGTTATACTTGTTGCCATTGGTTTCGTCGTGTAAGAATTGAAATTTAACTGATTGTTAACCGTGTAAACGTTCTAATGTCAGACCATAAGATTTATCCATCTAGGAAACTCCGATCGAAGAGGCTGGAAACCCGGCTACTGTTTAAAGAGGTCTTATTGCTATATTAAGCAGCAACACGTTATCTTAATCCATTTCCAGCTAACAGCCTGTACTTTTCACTTGTTTTGAAAATGGTTTAACATTAAAACCGAAATATCAACTACCATTTACCGTCTTATTACTTAAATATTGAGTAAAAATGAGTTTCTACTAAAATTCTACTTATCCTTTATGTGGTACAGTTGGACTAACTAAAAATGATCAGCATCGAATTTCGGAGTAGCGTCAGGTCGTTTCAATACTAGCTGTTTTCCATCAAGGAGCCTTAGTCATTTCGTAAGCAGGAAGATTTTCCCTAAATAAGAACGATTCATTTGGCCTCCAGGATAAGCTCGGTTAGTTTTCTTAGTAGAAACTCGTAATCGGTTTGAATTAATGAGTATGTTCTAAATATCATTTCAAGAGACTTTCAGCATAATCCATGTATTAAAACTTTTAAAATTATAAACTTCTTTAAGCTGGCCATAATCGACTTTGGTCAATGACTTCGTCCAATCAGTACTTTAGAAAAAGTAACGAAAGAAGTTTTCGATGATTTTTAACTGATTTGGACCTTTCACAACAAAACTTCAATTGGTCCGTTTGTGGCGGCTTAAGTTTAAGCTCAGTTTAGTAGAGTTAAGTTGAAAGATAGATAGCAAAAAAAATAGTTTAATGGCAGGCATACAAAATTTTTCTTAACACAAGTAATTATTTGGGATAGATTAACATCAAAAATGTTTGAACGAATTTAATTTCGGATAAAAATTTTATTTAAATATTAATCCGTCCGAAAATTTTTAGCGTCCGAAATTTTTTTTAGTTGGACATAGACATGTACAGTAACAATTTTTATATATTTTCTCACAGTTTGACGTTACACGACAACCGTTAAAAAGTTTGCTCTTGATAAATAAATGTTTCAACCGATTCAATCTTCCTCTTCTTCATCATCAATAATTACGACTGTCTCATCATCTCCATCCTCAACACTGCCGGTATTCTGATCTTCAGGGCCTAGGGAGATATATCTTCTTCAGCGCGCAGTGAGGCCTCTTCGATAGCGCACTTTGTTTCGAAGTCTTAATAGACTAAAATGTGTTGACAGAAAATTTTGGATGTAGCTTATATCGATCGATGTCAAAACAAAGGCGCCAGTTTTAAAATTCCTTAACACCCATCAACCGTTTGATCTGCAAGAACAGGTTAAAAAAACTTGTTTGGATTTAACCAGTCCACTTTCTGAAAACGAACTGAATAGACCCGTACTAGATGTAAATGAACTGATTGTTTTGTCTGAATTTGTCCTTTTTTACCTTGAGACAAACGATATCATACCGGAAAACGTTTGTAATTGGCGTCGGAACAGGTTTTTACAATAAAGTTTTTTACTAGTCTTTAGACTTTCGCGTGGATAAACCATGATAAAAAAGATAAAAATCTATAACACGCTTTACGGTTTTCACGCGGTTAAAATTAAAAAAAAACATTAACGTTCATTATTCAATTTAAATCTAAAATATTTAATTTATATATAAGAAGTGCTCAGATGTTTCAAATATGGTGAAATGATTATCTATACCTTCCAGTATTCGATGGAAGTTCTCTGTTTGAAGATGGACCGTTCAGCATCACATAAAAATCTTTTGATATACAGTAGAAGTATTAAACAACTTCATAAAAAGGCCTCGATCCAGTGACTTCTATATTCTTTCTATTTTTAAACTACACGTTTTTTGCTAAGATATTTTCTGTAAAAGATGTATTAAAACTCTGATTTCTGCGAAACTAAACGCCCAACAAAACACACAAAACTTTTATCAGATAATGACGTCAGAGCGAAGCTTAATGGATGTTGAAGAATACACGGAGAATGGCAAATATAGAAAATGGATTTTTCAGATCGTTGCGGTACTTGTGTGTCCATCATTAAAGTTTTTTGTGCTTTTTAAACTGAAAAGTCTCAGCAAAATAATACAATTTTACTTCTTTAGTATAAAAGATGGTAGCAGGTGCGGTTGGCATTATTTCCTTTGGCAAAGAAACATTTTCATAACTAAATGTTGAAAGCAATTAAAAACGAATTTAGTGTTCTTTGTTTTGTTTTGAATCTTATAATATGACGACTAGCTAATCTTGCAATGAATCTTGAAGACGGCTGTACATCCAGGAAGCGTATTTGTCAACCAACTTCGGGTGTTTTGAAGAATAACAGAATTTTTAGATTAATTGATGGGCAGGTTCACGTATTTAGCTGCATATTCACTGTAAACATCACAAAAATAGACCCTTGTTGCTCGCATGTATATTAACAAACACAACCAAAATAAAACATAAAAAAACACAAAACATTTGTACAGTATAAATCATAAAGGACTTCTTCTTTTTTTGATCAAATACTGAAAAAAATTTTTGCGGCTGGTAAGTGCAGAAACAGTCTATTTTTGCCTCTGCCGACTCGATTTTTTGACAGCTGGTTTTTCGATTTTTAAGACTAGGTTTTTACGTCATTTAATGTAACATTTTGGATCTTGTAAACTTGACAGTTATACGCTTTTCATCGTTCTAGTGCGGAGAGTAGCTTGAAAAAGAGTTTTATCTTGCTCATGGAATAATTTTACAGCTCAGTAACGCATTTGTAACACGCAACAGCTTCAAAACAACAATTGCAAGAATCCGGCATTCAACTTTTAACTTTCAAAAAATAATAATAAAATCGAAAGATTTTTAGTTGTAATGTTCTAGTTCATTCTAAAAAGAAATAAAAAACACATTTATTCACTCCTGGCAAACTGCCATTAACTGCAGATGTGTTTTTTTATGGCAGGATACTGTCTTCTCATCCGGCTTCAAGCTGTAGCGGAAAACGATAGAGTATCAACAAGGCTGAAAGGAAAATAACAAAGTTTACGAGCTTGGTAATGAGCATGCAACGCGCATTTTACGCTTATTTTAAAAAGCCCGCGAGCAGTGATTGAGACCACCTCGGTCTATAGTTATTTCACTTGCTATCGTATAGTGATTAAATGGAAACTCAAACGTTTCTCCCGTCGCCAATAACTTTGTGTGGCGACTGTAGCAACGGGATCGATTATAAATATAAAAACCGGGCTTAAATGAAACCACCCCCTTTTTGTTAAAAAGAGAGTAGGTTAGCGATCGTTGTGCTGTGCCTGTGGTCTGTCTGCTTCATCTGTGGCATTTACGCTGGGTTCGGCTTCAAATATATATCTGATTGTGAGCCACTCTTGCGGACTATCTAGGACTTTTTTTTATAGGAATCGTACTTTTTAGCTCTTACGTTGCTGGATAGGGCAATGTCTAATATTCTCAAGAAACATAATGTTCTTGTTGTTATTTGTAGATGTCTGCCTTCTAGCCACAATGTCCCAGGTTCAATCATAAGCTCTCTCAAGCTTTGAACAATTGGGCAAATTTTTTTTACCGAAGCAAACTTAGCTTTTAATCCTTTCGAGATGGGTAAGATAACCTGCGATGTTGTAATGCCCCGTGAGGCTTTGCAGCAAAATTCGGATCGAGTGAGATTGTGGAATTTCGGAGTTAAGCCTTGGAATTTAGAGTGAGGCTTTGGAATTCGGATCGAGTGAGATTTTAGAATTTCGGAGTGAAGCCTTGGAATTCAGAGCGAGGCTTTGGAATTCGGATCGAGTGAGATTTTGGAACTTCGGAGTGAAGCCATGGAGTTCAGAGCGAGGCTTTGGAATTCGGATCGAGTGAGATTTTGGAATTTCGGAGTGAAGCCTTGAAATTCGATTCGGAGTGAGATTTTGGAACTCGAAGTGAGGCTTCGGAATTCGGATCGAGTGAGATTTTGGAATTTCGGAGTGAAGCCTTACATGGAATTTGATTCGGAGTGAGGTTTTGGAACTCGGAGTGAGGTTTTGGAATTCGGAGTGAGGTTTTGGAATTCGGAGTGAGGTTTTGGAACACGGAGTGAGGTTTTGGAACACGAAGTGAGCTTTGGAATTCGGAGTGAACATGTGGGTCACTAAAGTTTAGGGATACGAATTCTTGGTTTTCACACAATCCCAAGAGACACAAAAGACATTAGACACAGCGGCCATATTGGTGTCTCAAACAAAAGAAATAATCAAAATTTCTTTTGTTAAGAGTACACCAACATGGCCGCCATGACGTCAGGTGAAAACCGGAAATTTCATCTTGTCGTGCTCTAACTCTGTTCTCGTCCTTTTTTTTAATTCACTGGATATTTGAAGTGTGTCATGTCAGGTATGTGTGGATAGGGAGTTGATAAAACTAGCAGACAATACAATCAAACCAGTTTAACTTTAAAATTTTTGCATAGCCAGTCGACCCGAAAAACAAATGCCGCTCTCTCGCCACTTTTTAGCGATTCGTCCTCATAGAAAAATTTTACATTCCTTTCACTGAGGTATTTATCACTAATGCATGTTCGTTTCCGTTCCTTGCAGCTGAAATGGCAAAAGTGTTGTGAAAAGATTCCCCTCGGTCAGTTAGCGGGAGACCCTGTGGGGGATAACTTATCATTTACTGTTTCGTGTGAAAAGACTTTGTGAACGTTTCATATTTCTAGAGACAAAAACTTTTCAAAAGATATTTTAGTTTCTTTTGAGCTCGATACTGACATTGGAGTTGATCATTAAAAGTATTGCTTGACAGTTGAAGTTTTTCATTATGCCGCTACTGTCTAAAATTATTGTTTATTAAAATATAAATAACTTCCCGTCTGTTTGTTGTTTAAAAAGGAAGATAAATTGCATTAGTTAATATTGAAGTCTTCTGCAAACATTTTTAAAAAGATACTGACTTTTTTAAACAGAATAATAAAAACACGCCAATCTAAACTGGTATAAGGTTAAACTTGATGACTTTTTAAAAGCTACTAACAAAATCAGCAGTTATAAAATTACTTTAAGATATAATATATACAACTCTGTCACTTTCGTCTTACCTAAATTTACATCTTTCTATAACGACAACATTTAAATAAATTTCCTCTTAAAGCAACTGATTTAAGTAAATAGATTTAACTTTTAGAAACTTACTTTCTTCCTTTGAGCAGCGGAATATCAGCGACGTTTCAACATGAACGAAAAGTCATATTTTCCCGACAGGTTCCTATATCAACAACACTTCAACAAAATCTTTTGAAAAGTTTGTTTACGTTTGGTTGTCAAGTTGTTTCCTTACCACATGCTGCCAAAGTCTCTGCGTTAGATTGACGGAACGGATGGGCGCAAGCAATTAAGATCTTGTCTTATCAAAAACAAAAAACACCTTGGATAATGCAAAAAAAAATTTTTTTTTCGGGTTCAAACTTGACGTCATTTACTCGACATACAATTGCTTTTACAAAACATTTTTGTAAGAACGCTTTGGTTGAATTCTGAAAACATTAAGAACATCGTCAAGTGGCCGAGGCGTCTGAAACAAACATAAAATGATTTTTTTCAGAGCAATTCAAGAAAAAGAATAATGAAATTTAAATACTCAGTTTGTTCACAAAGATAACGAAAAACATATACAACAACTAACATAGATTTAATAGAGCCGATCTTCAAACTAAAATTGACCTTCTGTTTTTAAAAAACACATTTCCTTAAACATGCTTCATTGTACAACAGGCAATGTAAGAGCAATTAAAAAAGATTTTGAGGTTCGACTATCACCAAAAAATTAATAACTCTTTTGAGTAGATTTAAAGTATTTTAACAGGATAAATATCCTTCCTCCTTTGGAAACCTCAAAACCCTAAGGCTAAGAATATAAAACTTAGAATTTTCTATAACGACGAATTTTACAGCTTGAAAGATTTATACAAGATTTTTATCTGAAAGAAAGTGTTCCTCAAGCTGAATGCTCAGAAAAATTCTGAGTCACTGACGGGACTTACTGAGCTAAAGAGACTCACATGGGGAGCCGAGTCACTCGGACAGCGGTTAAGTTCTTATATATTTCCGCTGGACGTTTCAATTGAGTCTTAGCAATGTGGTTCTAAAACATGTCGCTTAAATCACCCTTCTTCAAACAATACCAGTCTCCTTTCTTAATTGTATAGTCTGTGTTTACCGTATAAAGTTGTAATGGAATATGCATAACTTCATAAGCGAGCTAGCTGCTCCGATGCAAGTTTCTCTTTTGTAAACGGTAGCTACCACTGGAAATAGTCGGCGGAGGAAAACAATCATGATGCCAGTCATGATGCTAGTCAAAGCGTACGGGTGGAATGGATTCCTACAATCATTGCCGTAAGTGAATATCTAATTGATCTTCGGGATAATAGCCACAGCTGACGTCACGTAAATAGTACAAATAAATTTTTTTCCTATGGCTTTAACGCTTCTGATTATAATAAATACATTCAAATATTTGTTATTATCTTGACTGATATTCCATGCCTTTTATTCAATAAAAAAGATAATTCTAATCTTGGTCAGTTCTTCTTGTTCTCGTGGTTCACCCGCTTCTCAAGGTTCTTGTGGTTCTGCTGGTTCCTCTGGTTCTCGTGGTTCTTCTGGTTCTTCTGGTTTTTGTGGTTCTCCTGGTTCCTCTGGTTCTCGTGGTTCTTCTGGTTCTTCTGGTTTTTGTGGTTCTCCTGGTTCCTCTGGTTCTCGTGGT
>JAOBBB020396931.1:0-17453 GCA_025331005.2 Zoanthus gigantus | reverse complement strand
AATTTGATATGCACAAAAATATGATTGGCATGTTGCATTAAGACAATCGAGTAGTATTTGCCAAAAGTCAATGAATCACGAAAGCGACTTTTTCTCACATTGATCCCGGCTCTAAAAACTATTGCCGCTTACGGGACAGCATTAACGTGTTTTTTTTTCCATTCACAACCACTGTTTATCACAACGTGATTACACCAAAAGCCGCCCGCCATTGTAGACGCGTGACAGTTCTTCTAAATGTTACTGTGGGAGTTTTTAGTGGTTAGATTAAACAACTATTTGTATATTCTTAAAAGTCGAGCAACATTTGTTTGCTTTGCGGCACTGCAACTCGACTGTACTGTGACTCGCAGTAATAGTTCATTATTGTCTATATTGAAAATGAGTTTCTTCTTTCGTTTAGAAAACGACGAATCGAAGAAAATCAAGCCTCACAAAGACTCGTTAATGATCACGCGCGGAAAGATTGGCGACAATTCAAAAGGAAATTCGTCTACATTGCCTGGTACAGGAAAAAAGCTTACAAACTCCGTCGAAGGTGAGCGAGCGTTTGAAAAACTTAACCAACTCCTAAAAAAGTTCAACACTTTTGATAGTTGTTTTACACCATTTAATACTTTCCTGATAAGCAAAGGTTGTTTTTGTTGTAAGATAAGAGCCAATATCATTCGAAAATTTGAAAGACCAAAGCTTTTTCACTTGTTAACGAAGAATTATCAACGGATCGTTGATCTCCAAAAGCTTGCACAAATGAAAGATTATGAAAAGTGTTGCCTTACTGAATGTTGTTACCAACAAGGGATGGACTACACCAAAACTGATAGCTGACCGAGTTTGCAATATTATAACAATTAAAAATTATATACAGCAAGCTAAACTTTAATGCAATATTGACCTCCCAAACTGACAATATGAAACGAATATCATTGTATATACCTCCATGACATTTCAACAAAAAAACTGAGGCAATCCGTATAGGAAAGATAAATGGTTGTATTTGTCTCGGTTGGTAACTTCTTTGCAAACGATCATGCTTCTAGAGGTCCATTACTTAGCCAGGCAAGGTCAAAAGTTTTATTGAGTTTTAGGCGAAGACTTAAAGATATTGCTTATCACACATTTTATAAAAACAACAATGAGTTATTTATTCCATTCTAATTAACAATTTTGTGCAACAACTAAAAAATATTAATGTTACCTTTCCTTGTTTTGACTAACATTAAGTAGTATACTTGTCTCAATAATAAACTTTTTTTGAAATGAAAGTGCACTAATAGTTTAAATGTTTACAAATTCTTGATCAATTTAAATAAAAATTTCATAAATTGTCTTTGCTTTTAACCAAATACCTGCTTTGAACGAATTAGCTATTTCGTTTGCTGTCTTTGTTTCTTCCAAAAGTTGGAGATGACTTCAAACATTCTTCCAGAGACAAGTTGGTTGCCAAGATGTACAAAAGAATTAAAACAATTCAAGCTAACTAAAAATGTTTATTCTGTTCAATTACAAGAGCTATTAAATAAAAGTTCAGAGAAACGATGTTTTAAAAGTCTTGACTGCTATTTTTGCTCAGGCGTATATATTTAACCCGCGAGATATTAAAAGTAAAAAAGATTGAAAGGCAAAGATGGAGTAAATATTTTAATATTACAGATGTATTTGCCTCGAGGCGAATCTAATCCTTTTTAGAAAATGAAATTTATTAAATCAACATTTTTTATTCTTTGAATTTGAAATGAAAAACCGAATCAATGACCCATGGCCTTTGAACAATCTCTTGATACATCTGTGTTAGAAACTGAACTTGTTGGTTATTATAAGAAATAACGATATAGCTAGCGCTGTCTAAACTTTGTAGAAATAAATAATAATTCTTAATAACATCTATCAACTGCTTCAGCGAGATGGACAAATGCGTATACTTAGTCTAATATAAAGACAATGGCACTTGTATGACGTTTCCAATGTATCCGGCATTTCGTCACAATCATGATTTGTTTGTAAAAATGCACTTTTTGAATTCACGGCCGGGTGGAATCAGTAATTATTTTAGTTCATTTGAAAGAAACTTGTACACTTGTCTGCTAGCCTTATATCCCGCCAGTTAGTATTAAATAACACTCTTAAACAACAGCGGAAAAATCTCCTTTTTTGATACCATTAAAAACGCTGTATCGTTTAAGAAATATCATTTTCTCCGTGTCTTCATAACCTGGTAAAAACTGAGACAAACGTTTGGGAGAATTCAATAGTAGATCAGTGAAAACCCGAGACTCAGTCACATTGCAATCAAAAATTGAGGAAGTAACGTTAGCAAATTTTGCCGAAACTTTTTGCAAAGTATCAACTTAAGCAGTTTTACTTCACAACACCATTTATGACGTAGATCCTTCATATATATGGTACATTATATGGGTTTATTATAGGGTTAGTGTTAGGTTCGGGGTTTGTTTTCTAGTATGCACCGCCATAATGTACCATATATGAATGATCCACCATATATAAAATGAAAATACCGCTGTACGCTTGCTCAAAATATCTATAACCTAAACTCAGTCACAGTAGAAACAAGGCAATGATCTTACATCTGAATTCCACTTGAGATAATTATACTAATACTGCTGCTGCTCAGCTGCTACTACTACTACTACTACTACTACTTCTACTGAATGTACTACTACTACTACTACTACTACTACTACTACTACTACTACTACTACTACTACTACTACTACTACTGAATGTACTACTACTACTACTACTACTACTTCTACTGAATGTACTACTACTACTACTTCTACTACTACTGAATGTACTACTGCTACTACTGCTACTACTACTACTACTACTACTACTACTACTACTAATTATTATTATTATTATTCACATCTCCTAAATTATAATTAATAATAATAATTATTATTATTCACATCTCCTAAACCCGGTTTTAGATATTAATTATTACTTACAATTTCTTTAAGTAAAAAATAATATATAAATATATATGCATCCCAGCCGGAGGACTAAACAAGTCAATGGGCTGAAGCTTATATGGAGAAGTTGACCTTTATTCTTAGACATTAGTGTTTATTCATGAATAGAAAAAGGTTGGTTATACTTAGTGTCTCGATTCGCATTTTTTACCGGATTAGGGAAACTTGTTTTCCTTTTGTTTTGACCGGTTCGATTATACTTAATTGTTTCATGAGAATTGGTTCAGTTAATTGTTTGCTATTATTAACGAACTATTTTTTCCAAAATATAAGGAAAGGAATTTTAAGCAATTTGCCGGTGGAGGATGCTGATTTTGCTCTGATGTGTAGTTTTACTTGTGCGCAGAATCCGCGACTCGTCTCATTGCAACTACCCTGGTCCCAGAGTTTCTCTCTCTTTCTCTTTCCGGTAAAGCTCGAAGCTCGATGGATAGAGAAGTTCTTTGACCAGTAAATTGGAACCAATGTTTATAATGAAGATCAACTGAACGCTAAACTGCAAATTTGGCCGAGAATAGTTATGTAATTTAACGGCTTTGAAAAATGCTTCAGATTAGATTTAATCCCTGCTTGCTATTTTGTGCTTGAGCTGGGAGTGGTTTTAAAACGCTTTAATTAACATAATGCTAAGAATTAAATCTAAGGTATTGATTGCTGCGAAGGAATGTTTTATATTTTGTTTCTACTCCGATGAACATACTCGAACGTTACTCACAATGCTATAACGGTGACAATCAAACCTTTATACATCGCCTTTTTGAAACAATTACAAAATAAAAATAATAGAAATATTTTTTTTGTTTTCTATTATCACAAAGCAAAATTCTTACTGAAATAAAACCTGTAAACATTTCGAACAGGTGTCTTTTTACTCGCGCTTTGGTTTATTCTTGTATAGTTCATTACCGTTTGATGTTTTTATAGCTCCATTGTTATAACTATTTCTTATCTCTTTGTTCTAGACATGTGGACCTTTGTTTGCAATTCAATAAGTTATTACTCAGCCATCTTAATCACCTTTTGTAGCGAGATATGCCAGAAGGAGTAACGAGCTTTTCCTGCTCTTTTGCAATACTGTTGTGGATACCTGAAACTAGTTCCGACAGAAACTGTACTCAAGGCACCACGGAGCTATTTCGAGTTTCGCTGCTCTCTTTCTTGTGTGTGGCTGCAATCTGGGATCACTGCTCAAAGCGCCCATTACAAATCTAACGAACTTTTCTTGTTATGCACTGTACTCAGCCCTAGCTGTTCGTCAGTATCAACTTATACAAGGTATTTTAGAATTTAGAATGAAATAAGACTTTCTTCCAGGGAATCCGGAATCTCAAGCTTAGATGATTTGGATGCAATTTTGGAAATTTTTTATCTAAAGGTACTGATTCCGTTTGCCGTGGAATCTACGTTACTTGCTGGAATACTTTTTTGTATAGTTTTTGAAAACTATCGAAACTACTCTGCTATTCAAATGCGTTGCGAATTAATGTGGTGACGTTTCAATCAAGAACCCTTCGTTCGTGTCTATAAACCGGTTTTGCTCCTTTAACGACTTATGCCAAAGAGTCATAACATTTTAACGTCGAGTATCCCGGATCCATTAACAAGAAAAAAAACAATACAGAATTCTGGTTCCGAAATCTGGTCCTCCATGGTCGATTGGTTACACAATCATTGATAATCTATAATTATTAGTTATTTACGTAAAGGTAATATATTATATCTAGCACTTCCATCTAGCTTTGTTGTGCGCTGATGATGATGGCTAGCGGCTTGCCGAAACAGTTTTAGTTTCAAAGTTTTAGTTTATCTTCTGATAAAAAGTAAATGGTGATTAATTAGGCTCCAAGAATAAGACAAGCCATCGATAATAAACTGGAGAAAATATTAAATATAGAAAAAAAAGTTTGTTATCGATGTTTAAAAATATCATTTCACGAGAACATGAAACACCTAATTAAGTATATGGTGCATGGTCTATCAAAGATCTAAGATGTTCTCAGAACTAAGAAAAACTATTTGCAGGCCTTTCGTTTTCCGAGGAAATGAAGAGATTATCTTGGTCTTGATATCAGGTTCTGGACCCTTTCATACCACATGCGAAGAGAAGATTTCTCAATTGACACTCAGGCCGAAAAGACAACAAAAAGCCGGAAAAAAATTTCACCAAACGATGAAAATGAAACCTTTAAAAAGCCATTACTAACTCGCATCTCAACATAATTATAACTCAGAGAATATAACTAATAACTAGTGATCGATGCCTTAGCATACAAAACGTTTCTTTTATTTTGGTCATCGACAACTAATGGCAAATGATACAGAACTTTTCATCTATGGCGAACCTTTAGCCACTCTGAATTTCTGTTTAGTTCTTAATGGACAAAATTTATAAACGTTATTTTTACTTTTTAGCTCGTCCCCGTCGTAAATCTCTTCCCATTGTTACGGAGAAGATGCCGTTAAACAAAAAAGACAAGAGCCCCAATGATTCGCCAAAGCCAAGCAGACGTTTTGGTACAGCGAGAGATATCATTAAATCACGCTCTACCACTTCTAACTCCATCACAGCACCAAGCCCTGGCTCGTCCCGAAAACCACGGCCACAGTCGGATCCACTACCTGGGGAAAAGTTAGTTATTTCATGTGGAGCCTTTGATGATTTGTCGCACTCGCAGCACTTAAATGAATTACTCTTTAGTTTTTGTTGTTCTTGAAAAAATGGCATTTTTTGTTAAGCCAAACTTCAACCGTGAGATCTTTTAAATCTAACCTTTTTTTAAAAGAAGGGTTACTTCACAGTATTTATTTTAGGTTTTTTTTGTGATATTTTAAAAATTATGTATTTTATGTAAATATATGTTAATTCGTTATAGTTTAACTAGAGTAAGTTTGTCAGTTTTTGTAAACTGTTAATTGTTACTCTATTTAAATAAAGTCTTTATTGCTATCATCATCATCATCATCATCATCATCATCATCTTTGTGTAGTGGATGATCTTTTTCCAATTTGCTTCCCAAGGGAGCGATCATAGCACATGACAAAAGGTAAATCTCTTTACTCTAGAGCTCTAATACTTTTCTCAAAATCCTTACTATTCCTAATAACGTAGTTTTCTGGAGTAATGAAATTCTAGTTTTAACATCCAACTTTCCCAGCCACCAAGTTTTGTATTACTTTTCGCCCATTAATGAGCCTACAATTAACATTTTAACATAAATACACCATTTGAAAAACTCTTACTCTTTTTAGCATAAGTTATCACACTTTCACCATTAAATTCCTCGTTCAATTCCTCTCTTTGCATTCTTTGCCAACAACTTTGTTTAAGTATTTCATTACCAATATTCTTCTTCTTCTTCTTCTCCTTCTTCTTCTTCTTATTATTATTGCTGTTGCTGTTGTTTTTGCTTTTGCTATTGCTATTATTATTGTTATTGCTAACGAAACACGGTAGTTTTTGTTTTTCCTTCTTCATCATCTGGATTCAGGTTTTGATCAAAAGGTTCTGCATTTACTATTTTCAGCATCAAATTGCATTATAGTGATTATCATCATCAGCAGCACTCGTGCTAAAGCTTGTCAAATCCTTTACGAGCCAGGTGACCCATGGAGCCGGCGTTTATCTCCGGTTTCTGTAGTGTTTAGCGGATGAGAGCCTTTGATGATCCCCCTGGACGGGACACTAATCCATCACAGGTTAGCTCCCAATAGACGCTGGTACTCATTTACCTACCCCGGAAGGATCGATGGAAAGCAGAGTTAGCTTAGGCGGAAGAAGTTGCACAAATATTCGAATCTCGGCAAAGACGGGAATTGAACTGGGGAACTTGTGGTTGGAAGGCAGAGATCTTATTAAGTGCGCCAGCCATACTCGCCCAGCAGCAGCCGTAGCATGGCTTTTCTGCGTAACAAAAGAAAGGTTAGGTGATTCAGTTGCGAAGATCTTTGCCTTTCAACCACCAGGTCCTGGGTTCTATCACAAGCTCTGCCGATCGAGATTTGAACGTTGATTTGGCCTTTTTCCGCCAAAGCTGACTTATGAGGTCAGTAAAGAAAGTACCGGCTTCTGATAGGAAGTAATCCCTCGTCCAGGGGGATTAAACTTTTATCCCCTTTAGAAACCAAGTCTTATATCCCCAGCCCCATGAGCCATTGGGGGCGTGAAAATATTGATTAACTTAGAGACTTATCTTAAAACAACAATACTTATCCTTATCTAATCTACACTTGAAACTATTGTAATCAATATATTTGTTCGTGCTATCCTCATTTTGACAAGTAACATTATACTTCTGACAGAATTCCACCTGCAAGAAAAACATCGTCATCAGTGTTTAGCAAATTCTCCTCAGGTAGGTCTTATTTATTTTAATTTGTTTAAAAATTCTGGTTACAGTGCCTTCTTTATTTAATTTGCAGTTCATAAATCCTTGACTAGCTGTTTATAGCGTATAACAAAATTCCTGTATTTACATGCAACTTTCGTTGACTCTCAATACTTCGCTTGCGCGACTGTTCAAAATCGATCACATGATCTCGCACTTCGTGTCGTTAACGTCTCCGAGCGTGCTTACATAAAAATTATCCGTTCTGAAAATTGCCGTGGCTGCAAGATTTGCAAAAGTACAGAAGCCAAATTTCAAAGCGACGAACAACGTGGAGTGTTTCTGTTTTTAAAAGTAAGCTTTCATATTAAAATTGCAGTTTTGCAGCAAAGAAAAGCGATTAACTTGCTTTCAATAGGTTTCTCGACGAGTCTATCTTGCCGTTTCTGTAGTATCGAAATTACGAAAGATCTATCTGTTAAGCTTTATTCATGTAAAGACTTTTGTGATTTCTATTTTTTGTACCTGAACTACGTCGTTATACAATGTACTAATTAATTTTTAAGTTATTGTTTGTTCAAATTATCGCTTCAAGTTCCTGAAGTCATGTATTGCGCATGTGCAATGCAGTGAACTCAGATTGAACATTCGCTTTCAGTTCGCGTTTTGTTCACAAATAGACCCACTTGCTATCCCTAAAATGAAGTAGAAATTGTCAATACTGCACTCGGCTTCGGCTTGAGCAGTATAGGAATTTTTCGTTTATTGTGCGACCAGAGCGTGCGTCTATTTGTAATCAAAATACTCACAACAGTCACTAATATAAATGTTGTTATTGTTGTCAAGAATTATCCAATTTGGTATATTAGCATAGTTTTAGTGATTATTATTGGGCAATTAATATGGCATTTTCATGTTCAGGCTACTAAATGCAACAATTTTAACTGTTTGGTTAAAGAAGTGTTGTTTGCAAAAGTTTGATCATGTTGGGCCGCTTCGGCTTAAAGATTTTAGAAAAGAAACATTTTTGGAGACATTTTCCCTCATCATTAGCTAAAATGATAAAATTGCATTGTAAAATGCCAACGAAACGTATATGCATAAGTAAATGAGAAAAGCATTCCTACCTTGCATCTTGGATGCTGGTATTCTGTTTCAAGTACCTTTCCGTCCTTTTCAAAAACAAAATGAAGGAAACACTATTTGGCGTAGTAGCTTTTGTTTCATTATATAAGGAAGCCATCTAAACTATGCTTTTTTATTTAGGAAAATCAAAGAGCGCCGAGATCGAGGCCCTTAGGTTGCAGCTAAAACAAGTCGAAGAAGAAAAGGAATCTCTTCGGGAGAAACTTGTAGATTTGGAATCAAAGCTTGAATTAATACCAGTCCTAGAGAAAGAAAAGCTTGTCACAGAAAGACAAATGAACGATGTTGTGCAAGAACGAGACAAAATCAAAATAGAACTAAAAAACTCAAGTGAATCGTTTAAAAAACTTGAGTCAGATATAGAGAAACTAAAAATTCAGCAACATCTTCACCTGGAAGAAATTGAAAAAGGTCAAGTTGAAATGGATGCAATCTTAGATGAGAAATTAGCCCTTGAAAAAGTGAGAATAAGCTTAGATAAAGATAAAGAACATTTGTCTGAGCAAGTGAAGTCGCATTTGGAAAACGTGCAAAAAGTAACCAAGGAAAAAGATAAATTTTTAAGTGACAAACGGTTGTTACAGTTTAAGCTAAAAGGGCTGCTAGAGGAGCTTCGACGCCTTCGAAAAATAGTCTTAGATTTGAAGGCTGATAATCTTAAACTTAAGACTGAAACCATGAAACACGGTGCGGAATTTTGTAATTCTTTAACTTGTTGTGCGACAGCTTTAGTTCGAGAAGTGGAAAAGCAAAATTTTACTCAACCGCTGGTCTGTGCGACTTCTCAGACAGATAATGTTGTTCAGAACAGTCAAACAACACAAACTCACATACAAAACAATAGTTTGTCTGACAAAGCAGGTATTTCAAACGAAGAGTATGATGATTTGCTTGACGAACTTGAAGACAACAAAGATGAAATCGAGGCTTTGCAGAAAAAGCTTAAAAAATTCGAAGAAGAAAATAATGAGTTGGCTGACAAATTCGAAGATGCAGAGTTAGAATTAGAAAAACTGAAATTTGAGCGTTCGAGGGAACCAAAATTGTTATCTGATGATGAAGAAGGAAACAAAACGCGTATGCAATTAAGCTGCGAGGAATGCGTGAAGTTGCGAGAAACTTTGGAATCTTTGCAAACCGTATTTTGTATGCAGCAATCTAAAATGGAGAAATTGTCAGAGGAAAAGGAGGTATTAGAGACAGAGCGCGATGAATTAAAACAAGAGTCGAATTACTTAAAGAACGTATTGTCGTACAGACAGGATGTCCAAGATGCGCAGACGTCTTTCCAGAAAAATAAAGTAAAGGAGGTGGAGCAGCTAGAATCTAATTTAGATGACGCCGAAACAAAAGTTCGAGAACTTGAAGATGAGGTGTATCGTTTGCACCAAGAAAAACGAACTTTATTATTGAGTATTTTGAACTTAAACGATGAAGATGGTACTGAAGACAATGTGAAAGAAAACAGTGAAAGAAAGCAATCAAATAGCAATCCTGAAATTCCTGGAAGAAGCGAAGACACGTCTTCGGACGTAACAAATACCGAGTACACTATTAGTTATATGAGGACGGATATTCCGGTGAAAACTGAACCTGAAGGATCGGAGACAACCGGTGATGGTGATGGTAATGTCGAAAAAAATTTGGATTCAAATAAGAAATCTAAAGAACTTAAAGATCATATTAAAATACTTCAAGAAGAGAATAACAACCTGAAATCTTCAATTAATAATAAAGATGTGAATGTTCCTCAGAACGCTCGTTTAGAAATATTTGAAGGCGAAAATAAAACAATCGAAGATCGAATAAATGCTGAAAGCAACTTATGGGATGCTCAACTTAAAGCTGTTGAAGAAGAAAATATGAATTTAAGAAAATCTTTATTGAGAGTAGAAGAGGAGAAAATGGCCCTCATTAAGTGTTTGGATTTGAACAGTAAACTTAGTTACAACTCCAGTGCGCATACATCCGCAGCTGCTAGTCCAACTTTGACTTCTGCTACGGAGGACGAGGACAGAGAAATATCCAAAGATGCTAGTTACATTCAGTCTATTGTTGGGAAACTACGGCGTCTGTCTATGACATCAGCAAGTGAATATGAGTCTGAAATTGACAAATCGGGAGGAGAAGAGCTGGAACCAGGAAAGCGACTTGCACCGGAGGGTAGCCCGCCGTCTTCGGAAAAGCAACCACGCGATGGTAATGAGCTTGCACGCATTGTAGCTTCTTTGGAGACGGATCTGGGGAAACTCAAAAAACATATGTACAAGAAAGACCGAGATTCGGGTAAGTTTTTATTCGTAAATTTGTATATTTTGCAATTAATTTTCTATAGTCTGGACAATTCTAATGAATTGAATGAATGGTCTTATGATACAAGATCGATAATCATTCTGAATTAAGAACAAATGGTTATAAGGCAAAGACAAATGGTACGATAGGATTAACCTAGGAAAACCGCGGGGATTATCTGCAGTTCGAAGTTTTGGACCGAAGTCTTGGAAGTCCCACCGTTCCAAATAATAGCGTATACCTATTTTAAATAAGATTTCCCACGCGAGACATAAAACATGCTTCGTTATTTACACAGCACCGTTGAAGCAAATCGTTTTGCGATATGCCCGCACTATACTTGAAAACTGGTCGCGGAAAGAACCAAAAACATTTTGCCTTAAATCATCTGAACACGGTACAAGCATTTAAAAAACTAGCTTTATTGTTATCTATTGTGTACTACGTGCTATGAAAAGAATTGTGTAAGATGGATTACAGTAACAGCGTAATAGGTGCATTTCCTACACTGGTTAATCGTTCAAAAAGAACTATTTTATCGTACAAATTATTGTTGTCATCGACCGATAATCCTGAATTAGTAAATTTAACGGCTAAAACATACATAATCAAATTACTCGATTTTGATTAGCTGAAACCAGCGCAGCCTTTTTGGAAACCCCAGTGCAAACAAAAGTTAATTCAGTGCGAAATTAGCTAATCGAGGCCTCGTCCACACTTTGCCGGATACATTTAAAAACCCAACTTTATTGTTATGGCCAGGCCTTCCATTCACACTACAACGCTTAAATCCGCATAAAAAGATCCGCGAAAGCGGAACTTTTGAAAAAGCTTCACAGAGTGCAAAAATCTGAAAATGAAACTTTTTTGTATTAGTGTGTGCAAAGAACTTTTACTTCCGTAACTTTTCAAATACGCTGACGCCATTTTATCATGTGATAAAATTGTCTCACTTCGATATGGCTGACAACATGATCGATATTTGCTGTATTACTGGCATTAATCGCGCGATGAACTCAATTGACATTACAAGAATTTTTAATTTCTTAGGGACAACTCGCCGGGGAGCTGTGAAAGGGCCAAAAGGGCAAATGTTGAGGCGCCATTCCACAGTTCATGAAATCAACTTTGCAAAGACAAACTTGGAAAGAGTGTACAAAGAAAAACGGCATTTAAAAGATGAAGTTGACTCGCTTCGCCGATGTCTTAACAGCAGTCACCACACACAAAGACGCTTCTCTGTTGTCGAGACTCATCATGCCACAATTAAGACTTTTGACGATCTCCTTCAGAAATCCGATTTGGAATTAAGAGAATCCAATGCAAAAGTTGCAAGACTGGAGCTAATGAAAGCGGATACTGAAGAAAAGCTAAGAGAAGCAGAAGCTCTTGGAGAAGATTTACGCAAGGCTGTGGTGATATCCAACAATATTGCGACGGAAGAACGCGAAAAAGCAGAAAAACTCGAGGAGGAGAAAAGTGCTCTACTCGCCCT
This sequence comes from Zoanthus gigantus, assembly GCA_025331005.2. Lineage (NCBI taxonomy): Eukaryota > Metazoa > Cnidaria > Anthozoa > Zoantharia > Zoanthidae > Zoanthus > Zoanthus gigantus. The sequence continues at coordinate 5,201 of JAOBBB020396931.1, read as the reverse complement.
GGTGCAGCAACTTACTTTGAGTAGAATGGGAGGATCCATAGATGAAGAGTATAATGCAGAGAACAATCATGACAGGAGCTTTGATGAAGAAACCGAGTGGAACAACCATGAAATATCAAGTCCCAATGAGTTTGAGTCAGACGCCAAAACCCCAAGAAGAAAGCGGTCCGACGAAAAGGACTGGTCCAAATCAGGCTCTCGAGACAGAAATGGAAATATAGTAGGCAGGCAGGCGAGTACGGAAAGTGCGATTAGCAATCGGGATTACGAAGATGACCGACAGAGTAGGCACAGTTCGTTTGCCGATGTTTCGGAATTTGATAGTGACGAATCGCTAGGAAGCGAGGAAGGCAACGAAGAAGAAGAGCAAACTGAACCTCAGAGAGGTGAACACGAAGATGATGAAGAATATTCCACAGATGACGACTCAACGTAACTGTAGATATTTCATCACATATGAGTTTTTTGTTAATGTTTTTTGTCAAAATACAATATTTTAACTTCGTGCCTCATGCAACTGAAAACTATACAACTTAATCGACAGCTAAATAAATATCTTTGAAGAGTAGTATTAAGCTTTACGAACCTGTCATTACGTTTGGAATTGCGAACAACTCAGTTCAGGCTGGCCTTCTATAGTTAATCAGTTACAGTAGGATTCTTACAATTTCTCAAATGGTTTTGAATTTTCGAAAAATAAAAATTGAAAATGACCATTTACGCTTTTTGAGGCAATCAAACACAAGCAGCCTTATACCTGGTTCACACTTGCGAAATAAGAACAAGCACAAGAACGGGAAAATCCAAGTGTGAACATGCGTGAACAAGCATAACCAAAGAACTCTTTCACACTCTTTCACACTGGTGAAAAAAACGAAATAAGCTCAAGCACAAGAGAAGAAAATGTTTCTTTTTCTTGGGCATATTTCACGCATGCTCACACTTTGATTTTCCCGTGCTTGTGGTTGTGCTTATTTCAGTCGCAAGTGTGAACTAGGCTTCCTTTTGCTCGACATAAGCTTGCTTGTTTCATTTGCAGCAAATTTTTAATCCAGCGTGACCTCATCTCACTTCATCGTTATTTTTTTTAGTTGTTGGAAACTTGTCGTGTTAAGTCGCATTTAGTTATTAGTACTTTTATAAATGTCAATAATGTTTGCTTACTGCCTTTTTCAAAATGTAGAAAAAAGTTGTCAATGAAAATTAGCATAATCCACACACAGCGACATTTTAGAATACTTAGTGGATTATCGTAACTGTAAATAAAGTTAATAAATAGATATAATATTAAATTTTAAACTTCAAATGTTCCGTTTTGAGCGTTTTGATTGGTTTACTCAATCTCGGTTATCAGTTCATACACCGAATGACCATATATGGACACCCCATTTTCCGGTCAAGACCAAAGCCGAGTTTACAAGTTTTAGAACGTCACATGCCGCAAAACACGAGATACCTAGGGCTTTTGAGCCGTAAATAAATAATGGAAAGCTTAATGGAAAGCTCGCGCGTGTGGGATTTTCTCACGATGTGGGTGATGAATCTGAAATCGAACGAGTAGGAGCGCACCGAACGAGTGAGAACTCTGATACAAAACCAACGAGTAATTTTGTTATAATTCATGATACTTGAGATTAGCGCTTGGTAATCCTAAGCGTTTGACGAGTCTGTAAATTAAAGAACACACGTTGGAAGAGTTGATCATAAAGAACTTCTCATGTTATGTTATGAGGATATTGAAGATGACACGTTTTTGTGACTGGTCGAGCGGAGAAGTTAATCAAGTGTAGCCGCTTTGATGATAAAAAATTGACACAACAAAAATTAGGAAAACGTGTCTGACACATTCAATCAAATTGTCATGAATGAGCCAAAAATCTTAATTTACTCAATTTTTAATTAAACAAATGCTAACTAAGAAAACCGTTCATCAGAGTCGTTCTGGTCTTGATAGTTTGCTGTTGGTGGAATGTCCATCAAAACCTCGCAACATATCCTATTATGCTAGTAACTGGTTATTAATGGGTTTAAGGAACTAAGATTATATTCAATCTTAGTTGTTGCAGTCTTTCAGTAGAGTGAAGGGCTGTTAACATGATACCGGGGTGACTATCGCTTTTAAAGCAAGTTCACTCCGGTTCTCTCTCTTAGCTCTATTTGTTTAGATGATGCCACCAAAAATGTCATGCTGGGGCGACTCACACCGGCGTGAGCTCTCTCCAGTGCAGCAACCAAATTGAACTTGTGCCGGTGTGAGTCGCTCCAGCATGATATTTTTTGGTGATATCATGTAAACAAATAGAGCAAATAGAGGGAACAGGAGTGAACTCTCGCTCGTGCGACAGTCACCCCAGTATCATGTAAACAGTCCCTTGATAGGAGCTTTTAATTTAAAGTTATTTATTAATCGCTAAAACCATCATCAATAATGGACCAACCAGAGACTCGTTCCAGTACCTTTGTCCCAGGATGAGTTTTCTAAATAGGATGCTTCAGGCTTTTTTCCCGTTATGATCCGTTCTTTTTATGGTTTCTGGCAATTTTACTCGGCATATCCAGAATAAACGATACACTACAGAAAGGTATTTCTACAAGAACCTGCAACCCAACAAGCCACTTTGTATTGTTGTGTCAAAACTATTTTAGGAGCTAGCTATACGAAAATGAAATCAGACAGAGTTTCCCGAAGAACATTAAAAAGTAAAAAGCTGCGGACAAGCCAAGGATGACGTTTCGGTCGTATAGGAATAATAAATGACTGTCTATTCCACGTTTAGTAACTTGAATATACCATGTTTCTTAAAGCAAACCGAGCTAAACTCACAGGACCTGAGGCTAAAGTGGGCCTGGTGGAAAACTACTCGAACCTAGCTAGAAGCACCGTTTTATCCGTGATCATAATAGCCAGACACAACTGTTGCTCTTATGAAATCATTTATCATTTATTCCACTTGAGTTTAATATATGCTGTGAATAGATTTTTCATAGAAAAACATTTAGCCCTTATCAAAATTAGCTTATTTTACAAAAGCTGCTATTTTTTTCCCTTTAAGACTAATCTAGGAATGTGTAAGCAGAATGAATGAAGACGTGTAAAGAAAAACATGAAGCCATAAAAATCTAAAGAAACAAAATTAATCTTGGATTAAGCTTAAACACAAAACACGATTGCAACATGTTATGAACGAAGTCAGTTTGTCCATGTATCATGCGCGATTATTCCAAATTTAAAGCTTCTCCTCAAGTCTCATTTATTCGGCACTCTAACATAGAAAATCTTAATATTTTTTCCTTATGAGAATAAAGTCATTTTTTCTTATGTTATTTATAGCGGAAAACTTTAGCTCCACGCTTCAGTTGTTAAAGAATAGTACAACAACAGCATAAATATTTTTCAGTTTCAATAAAGTTTCTCAGCGGTTTCTTTACTTTGCACTGCTGTCCCCAGTTTTCACCTGTTTGCTCTAAGGATAAACACAAAACGACATTTAATATTTTTAAAAAATAGATTTTAACACATAAAATAATGTTATTGCGTTTTGTTAAGCATGTTTTTCGAGCGGACGAAATGCAGAAGCCGGATAGATGATTCTTAGTCTGAAACGTATAGACAGTTCAGGGAAGATGAATGGATAAATGAATAGATGGATGAGTAGATAGATAGATTGATTGAAGGATGAAAAACTGAAAAATGATGAGAAAACGACAGATGTGCTTTAGATAAATGGACTGGATATCATAAATATGTGCATGTCTGGGAAGATGGTTGGATTGACGAACGGACTGGTTAAGGTTAGATGAATCAATTAATGATAAATGGGGGAGTGAAGGAATGAATGATTTGACAGCTGTACCTAAGTTGATGGTAAACATACAAGCAATTAACCTGACTTGAGGTCCAGTAATGTCCATCCTTCAGTAGCAAGAATTGCGTCCAATGACGAGCCTTCTTCGGAGTTGTCGCGGGATACGAAAGAAGCTTTTTCTCCATCCAAAGTATAAGTTTCTTGTTCTTTTAAGAATGGCGGATTATTGCTACTTACAGATTCGATATCCACTCCTAAAGTTTCTTCTCTTCTGGTTCTAACATGAGAATATGACAGCGGTCTCCCCGTAGTGTTTCTGTCAGGAGTTACTGGGTAATTTTCACTTTGGACGTACGTGATCCACTGTTGTTCTGAAGTACAGATCGGCTCTTGCTCTGTGTTATACAGAAATATATGGCTCTCACCAACACACTTAAGGCACTCGTTCATACAGCTTAAACGTGTGACAAGTGAGGTTGTCCAATTTGTCTTCAGACCTTTAGCTATATCAGCTAAATATAAACATAACCAACGGCATTGTTAGTTTTATTTCACAAAGATGATGATGAACGTTTATCGTCACAGTTTACAAGTTCCTCAAAGCTAAGTTCAGTTTACTATTAAACAAATTTTAATCGAGATTAATGATACATGATCATAAAAGAGGGGAAGAAGACGAGGTCTCGTTTAATAGTAAGGTGGAATGATAAACACTCCCACCCCTACAATCCTTCTTTGAACTCTAGAAGTGATAAGCTGCTTAAATAATAAAGCCATTTCACTAGTACTTTCAGAATGCTAACTGCCGTCTGGTTAGCCTAGTTGGTAAGGTGCCAGTCTATTGTGCGGGAGGCACGGGTTTGATTCCAGGACGGACCAACACTCAGGGTCTAAAAATTGAGGAGAAGGTGCTGCCTTTGGTTTAACATCTGCAAGTTGTTATACTTTCGCCTCTTCTTGGATAATGACGTTAAACCATAGGCCCTCGGAGATATATCTGTGTTTATGTGTGTGTGTCTGTCATGTGAAAGATCTCTATCCACCTTAGAGTGGTAAAGATGTTGTCCCCAATTAGTAGGCCTTTGGCCAGCTAGAAGACTTTACACCTATAAATAAAGTCGTGTTTATTACACTCTGCCGGAAGCTGTGGTATGTGACGAGATTGGTCAAACAGGCTGTTATTAATTGAGATTGGACCGAATCAAGTTTGAAGGTGTATCTATACCTTTAGTGGCTAGAAACCCGGAAAGGAAATGAGAGGAGGAGAGCGCCTGTGCACAGGCTATAGAAAAGTACCAAAACTCATGAGCATGTTGCGCGAGGTACTCTTAGGTGCCTAATAAACGGGAAGAGGAAGGGGGGAGAGGAGGAGAGCGCCTGTGCACAGGCTATAGA
>JAOBBB020396825.1:0-11648 GCA_025331005.2 Zoanthus gigantus | reverse complement strand
GTTGATATGGACCCAAGGTAAGGAAAGGTAATGTCTTAGATTAATATTGTTGGACAGTGGAGGATCCCTTTAAGGTATAAATATCGCTTGGGATGAGCTATATACAAGGAATAATCAAATGTGAGCTGTTGATATGGACCCAAGGTAAGGAAAGGTAATGTCTTAGATTAATATTGTTGGACAGTGGAGGATCCCTTTAAGGTACAAATATCGCTTGGGATGAGTTATTCACAAAGACTAATCAAATGTGAGCTGTTGATATGAAAAATGATAATTTAGATCATTAATATTATTATGCAATGACACTGCTATCTCAATTCTGATTGGCTGCGAACAAAGTTAAATTCTGTTGGCGCTTTTCTGTTACGTTATACCTACAGACAATAGATTTGTCTGTACAGATGTGACATACTTACAAAAAATGGTTTCCAAAACGAGCCGCTTTATACACTTTTAGTCAATTAAAATGAATTGTCGGCTATGTTTTGAAAAGGTTTGCCTCGTTATTAAGAGGATATGGAAAGCCCTATGGACAGTCAAAATTCAAGCAATACAAACAGAGCGTTCAATTCTGACAAAAAAGATTTTATCGACAACGTCGTACTCACAGTTGAGAGCATAGAACTGGTGACGGACTGAAGCAGGTAAGCAATTACCTGGGCCAACAGAGACATGCTGGGAGAGCGGAGTCCCCTGAGGTTGTTGGGGATTGTGTGGCTTATACTTGGCAAACTCTTCACCTTTCGTAATGGAGATTCGAGTGTCAGCAGAGTTCATTATTTGGATTGAATGGTCAATAGAGGTAATGTCTTGTGCCTAAAGCCAGACTGACACAGGTTTGCATTTGTTATTGACAGGCTCTTGAGACGAGGTTCAAGGGCCCAAACTGTGTCTGGGTCAGAGTCAGACAGAGTTTCGAGCTAAAGTAGTCACCAGGCAACACAACGGTACGATGGGAGTATGTACGAGTACGTACGTACGGCTGTTCGACAAGCCGTGGGGTGGAGGATGTGACAGGACGGCTTGCCATAATAAACAATTTCGTCTCCACCAATGACGACTTTGCGCTTTGCAGGCCGAACTGCAATGTCATTGCGGACCAGAAAAGAATGCCGGCAAGGATTTCGACGTCGAGTTGGACCCTCTTGTAGGGTTACAGTGGACCTCACCAATGAAATCCATCAGGGTAACACCATCAGCCTGCCCCGCCATCTGCGAGGAAGGGGTGATTGGGAACCCATAAAGTTTGGTAGAGGAAGCACGCACCATGTTAAGATTATAAGTGTCAAGGGTCAGTGAGATTGGATGTGTATCGTAAAAGGTATTCATTACAGGAGACTGAATGATGTTTACACGGAGAACAGTAGAGTCGCACGACTGGGCAGGGAGATCTGGAGTAGGCTCATATTCCTCAGTTTCTACGTCGTCAGTATCGTCAACATTTCGTCAATCACAATGGGGAGAAAATGGCAGTCTATAAGGTTGTGCAAAGTGGAAGGGTACCCAGCTGTTTTGTAAAGGATTCATTGCTTAAATGGGCGAAATGTATGCCAATACGCGTAGCCTTTGTGTCCTCCATCAGTTTAAACTCATCCTCTAAGAAGGATAGGGCTATGGAAATTTCGGGTTTTAAGCTAGCCTACGTAGCTGGCGGCCTTTTTGTTAGGACGAAAAATTCGAAAACACGTGGGACACGTGCGTTGGACAAGTGCGAGAGCCTGGTGAAAAAACTAATTAAGTATTACGAAGCTCCGATCCGTACTTTTGCTTCAAGAGTTGTGGGAGGCCGGAGTGAAGGAGTTGTAGCCACAGAAATAAAATGTGTTTTCCAAGGTCGGGCTGAAGTCTTTATATATCGACAGTAACCGGTTCACAATGGTGGGAGATAGCACCGCTTGCTGTGAGCTAAAAAACCATCAGATGTTGAAAAAAGTCTTCTGGACGCTCGTCGAGCTGGGTGTGGATATTTACAAGATCCAAAAAATTGGTCCTGAATGATTCGAAGCCATTTGAAGTGCTCACGAATTTTTAGCCAGATGTCGTTAAGGGAGGTGGAATTTTTTAACTATACTGAGCTACTGGAAAGGATGGTACAAAAGTTTAGCATCTGACAAAGTGCATCTTTGCACATCTTTGACATCTAAAAAAAGGTCGAGGTGAGCACTTTTCTGGGCGGCTATCAATCCTTTTGGCTCGAGTTTCGTAAGTCGCTACTTATTTTCAAGCAGCGTCAAAAAAAATAAAATAAAGTTTTCTTAAAAAATTCAGTATGCTCGCATAAACAGGGTCCGTGGTGGTATGGTGGGAACTATTATGATTTTGGAATAGGTGTGTTGACACTTTTTGGCACAGAAGAGTAGAATTGATAAATATTCTGAATAAAAAACAAAAAAGGTGAACACAAAGTATGCTGCTGACTGTTTCAATTTATTTTTTACTTTATGGCTGAATTTAATAAAGAGAATATCCTCTTATTTGCTGTTTACAGAATACCTATTGCCTCAAAATCACCCTCAGATTTCCTCACGGGGCTTTAACTTTTCAACCCCAGGCAGTTTATCAGTATAAAACTTCTTACATATTACTCATACAAAATTAAGCATTTGGTAATGCGAAATTAAGAATTGATCAAGTAAAAATTAAACAGTGGTAGATAAAAAGCAAAATTCTTCAAAATGGACTATAGTAAAAGCATTGGAATCATTTGGGAGATTTTCCCAATATGTCATTTCAAAATGATTTGTTATCTTTTGGGCTTGGTAAAAGATCAATGTTTTAAACCATTAGGGAACGATTTTATTGGCTGCTGATTTTTCAATAAAATAGTAAATATTTTATGTACAGTATAACCATTCAATATTTATTAATAATAATATAATTATTACAAATCTATATGGTAATAGCAAAATACTTGATTCATATAATGGAAAAAATAACTTCTTGTTTGAGAGCCTTACAAATGTGTTAACACAGTGTGTGGCCTAATCACATGTGATCTGTTTACAGCCTTTTTGGTGGATGTAGGTTGTTTGTCTCCAGTAAATTCTGCTGCATAGAGATCTGGATGGGATTTCTGGAACTAAAAGGTATTTAATGCAATTTTAGCAATAATTTTGAAATACACAGTGCAAAAGACATAATAATAAAGTCCAACATTTCGCTGTCATTACAAGTATTACATGCATACAAGCATACATCATTACATGATCACAAGCAATGTACATAATCAATGAAAGTGCAAGCAGAAACATAAGAGTTCTTATGTCATTTGAAAACAGGTTAACGTAACTGTAAGAATCAATGGAAGCAAAAACTGAAGAATCGGAAAATTTCATTTTCTTTCATCTCTATTTCCTATTCTGTCCTTTCTGCTCCTAGAGAAAACAAAACACTGCCAGCATAAATATGCAAGCAGAAGAACTAGTGTTCAATGCTTTATCTTTTGTTATCTGCATATGCTAGTATTTGATCCGTTTGTACAGAGACAAATTTAACTGACATAAAAGCTCTTGTGCTTGTGTATTTGTCTTTTACTGTGCTTGTGAAAACCAGGCTTAAAACGGAAATAGTGATAATGAAGAAACTGAACGAAGAATCTTCTGACTTACTCATTTTAAAGCTTGCCAAGAATACAGCTCAGCAAATTTAATTGTTTAGTAAAAGGAAAATTAAACAAATTTTGACTTTTTTCAGTCAGATTGAGGTAATTTGGCCACATAAAGAGATGCTGTGACGATAGTGTGGTGAAGAAATGCACACAAATAGTTGTTGAGGGGCAACAGAGAAAGGGTAGACCTTGAAAGACTTGGTACCATTTAAGTTGTGGATTAGTGACTTAAGATCTCTAAAGATTGATTGTCATCTGGCACAAAATTGAACTGAGTGGAAAATAGCCATTACGAAATTAGTCTAAACCATGCAAGCATGGAAAATAGACAATTAGAATATTAATGAATGAATGAATGATGATGATGTTTATTAAACAATTTTAAAGACCATATTTAAAGTACAATTAACAATTTAAGCAAAAGCTGTTCTATAAATCATTGTTTCTAATTACTCTATGCCTTATTGCAGTTGCATGCTCGCTTTATTACCACTTCTCAGTTTGCTCCACTCCTAACCAAGCAAAAGGTGACAATGTTTCTCACAATTCTCATTCCATTTCTGAAAATTTTTAAATTTTACAACATGCTTTACATATGATGCATAATGTCTCAAATATATTAACAGGGCCTTTTACAGTAGATGTTAAGATTTGGTATCATAAGCAACAACAAAGGTACGTAATACTATGTACATAATAATAATAGTAGTAGTACATAATAATAGTAGAGGGGAGTTGTGGCAGTGCCACAGAGATAGGAGGTGGGAAAAGATAATCTGACAGTAGTGTCCGGCCAACTTTCATTATCTTGGTGATGTCATTTCATGCAAAGGAGGGGTAGAATTGGCAGTAATAGAGAGGATATCCAGTACTTGGTGTGAATGGAAGGAATTGGTGAGCTTGCTGGTAAACCATAGCATTCCACTAGTAGAGGAAAGTCTGAGCGAAAGTTTACTGTGCATAAGTCAGGCCTGCATTGCTATATGCTTCAGAATCTTGGGCACAAACAGAAAGACTGGAAGTGACTGCTAGTTCAATATGAACATAGAATATTGAAATACCTGTTAAGAGTAAGATTGCAGGACAGGATTAGTAATAAAGATGTGGGGAGTAGAATCTTGAACTTAGGAGTGCAAAATGGAGCTGGAGGTGGAAGGTAGAAGGCCAGTAGGTAGGCCAAGGAAGTCCTGGAGTAAGGTAGTGGAAGAAGACATGAGGAAGTTGAAGATCATGGAAGATATGGCAGAGGATAGACAACAGCGGAGGCAACTTAAATGATGTCCAACCCCAGGAGTGAGAAACTGGAGATGTTAAACGAAGAAGATAATGATGATTATGATGATGCTGGAATGATAATCACAACTTATTACTAACAGAGAATAGCATACTTAGGGAGGTGATGGAGCTGGAGGTGGAAGTTGGAAAGCCAGTAGGTAGGCCATGTAAGACCTGTAGTAAGGTAGTGGAAGATGACATAAGGAAGTTGAACATTACAAGCAGAGCATTACAACAGTGGAGGCAACTTATATAATGTCCAACTCCAGGAGTGGGAAACTAAGGACATTAAACAAAGATGATGACTATGATGCTGACAGTATCTCAATATAAATGCAGACAGCAAAAAAATACCCATGTTGAATGACACAGTGCTACACCTAGATTTTGCAACTTCTCTAAGTCATGATTTTATAAGCTCAATATGCAAACAATATGCTACAAGTGAGTTGTTGATATGGATCCAAGATAAGGAGAAATACTACAATTTTTAGATTTAAAATTATTAGTCTAATGTTGTTACACATTGAAACTACCTGTTGCACCATAGGCAAACACAGTTGCATTGTATCCAGTTGTGACTTTCTCAACAAGAACTTTGGATGTCTGGTCATAAACGTCTGCCTGAGAAATAAAAAATGACAATACTTGAAATGATTTAAACTTCATTTAATAAATATTTTATGAATACTTAAGGGTTATCTTAATTGATACATTAATTTATAAAAGCACTAAAATTAACTTCTCTGGTCATCAAAAACTGTAATTCTGCACCTGTCCAGTTAATGATAAAAGAGAGAACCAAGACACTTCACAAATGGCTTTTAATAAAATTGGCTTCTAAACTGCAACCACAAAATGGAGACTAAAGGATACAACAAGATGGCTGATGAGATGGCCACATGATTAAGAACAAGTATTGTCTGTGGTACTGGTGCTAGCTTGAGTAGTTTCTTTTATTAGTTATTCTTTACAGTATTCAAATGATATATCTTCATCTAATTTTGGCTGGCATGAAGAAAATATAATTTATCCTAAGTTTGGTCACTTTGATTTTGAAAGCCAATACTGGTAACACTCAGAAAAAAATTTGTGCCCATGGCATACACAGAATCAGAATTTGTTCAGAGTAGTTTTGGCTTTTGATAATAAAACAGAAGTTAGAACTTTTATAAAATGTAGTTTTAATATCATTGCTGTTATTTTTTTTTTAATCTCACTGACATCTTCGACACACCATTTTTTTGAGTTGGGTATTCAATATACTGTATACTGAACATATCTATCAAAATTTCAATTAACTCTAAGTTAGTTAATTATAGCTGCACTAATAATCACCATTTTAACAAGAACGCCCTTGTTTTTTTTTCCCAAAAACAATGGCCACGATAGAAGAGTATTACTACAGTATCAATTATTTTGGTTATAACTTACTTGGGAAGCATTTGGGCCAAATGCTATGTCGAATACATATTGCTTCTCTCGTGACCTATTTGCTCTCAAAACATCATCTTGATCTTCATACGGATCTTGCAAGACAACCAGCTAAAGAAGTGATTTTGGAAAATGAAGAGCAACATAAATTATTGTAGAATGCAGCCTCAAGCTTATAAATAGTCATGACACCATTTGGGTCTTATAATCATAGACAGACTTAACCCTTTAAGCCCCAAACATGACAAATGACATATTGGGAAAATCTCCCAAGTAATCGTCATACTTTTACTATAGGCCGTTATGGAGAATTTAACTTGTTATCTACCATGGCAAATTTAACTTGGTCAATTTTTAATTTCTCATAACTAAATACTCTATTTTGAATGAGTTATGTAAGGAGAAATGAAATTCTGATAAACTGCCTGGGTCTGAAAGGGTTTACTTAATAAACCACATTTGGAATACACTGTTTTTTATATATTAGCAACTTGATTTGGCCCGAGCCCTAAAAATTGCTTAAATTTTGTATAAGTTCAGGTCTAAAAGTTGCTAATGATATATATTAAGCAATTTTATTTTAATTATCAAAGGGATCATTCAGGGTATGAGCCACTTAGTAGAGTAGTGGCGATTTTTTTTTCTATCTTTATTTTACATACTTCAAAAGGAAAACTACGATGTGAATCCAAGAGGTTAATCATGAAGGACACATCTTCATGCAGTTTAACAAACTCAGTCCTGAGGATTGCTTATTTTTCAGCATCTCAGAGTATAGTAACTCATGGTTAGCCAACTAAGCCCTAAAAGCTGCTTACATTTTAGACAAGTGAGCTCTGATTGCTTATATAAAAAAAGTGTTTTGCAGGCACAGGATCTAGCAGAACTTCCAACACACCCACATTTTGTGAGTGTTACCTGATTTCATTGGATTCACCTGCTCACACACAAGGCCCTACAGTTCACCTGCATCTGCTATTGGTTTTGTAATAATCACTGTGAGAGGTAGCAAGCAAGCAGCCACCTATCCCTGACGAATTGACGTCTTCGGATTTTAATGGTGATGCGTTTCTGTCCACATGTGATATATAGATGCACTCAGTGATTACCATCTATACCATATGGAAGATCAATTTGCAGATTTCTCTGGCAATAATGAACTGCTTTGTACATATGAATTAAGTCTAATCCTTTAAGTTTATTTATGGATTAATAAAACTCTTAAAATAATTTTCCATTTTTTTCCCTTAAGAATTGTAAATCAAAAATATTTTCTGTTATCATTAAAGGTCATAAACAATACAAAAATAAATGAAACTTGTTTGTTTAACATTTTTTGTGAGTTGTCTTCAACATCTTCAGAGAGCTTAATTATATAATTAAAAGGAAAAAGCATTGAGCAAAATTTCAATAGGTTTTTCAATAATAATAACTTCAAAAGTACTGGAGGCACATTTTTATAAAGGGTTTGTTCAAGAGAGACCAATTTAATTTTCTGGTTTACAAACCCAGTGAGCTTAATTTTTTTGAAAATTAAAAGAAAAAAATATTCCACCTGAACATCATATATTTCCTGCTTGCAATTAATCATAATTCAAGCTCAAATCAAGCATGGTATGGTGACATGGAATAAACAACTTCATGTGCACATGACAAAAAATGTATAATTATGCTGATTGTTACAATGATATACATGTACCAAATATTGCATTAAATAGCATATGTTTGGATATTTAAAAAATTAAAGAAGGTCACAGTGTGATATTCATTTTCAAACAAACTTAGTGTGTCATCAACGTAATGCTTGTAACATAAAACCTTAGGCCCTTGACAGTTATTGAGCCAAGATTGCTCATGATAACTCATAAAAAGATTTTTTATTCCCCCCCTGTCCTCCTATCAAATTAGTCTGGCCTAAGCTCAATAGTATGTGCATTTTGATTGGTCAACAAGGTGTTTCAACTGCATCTCTGGTTTTCACTGATCTGCACTTGAATTCTCTCAACTGTTGGAAATTGATTTTCCCCAGGGTATGAAGGGTTTGTTCAGAAAATTTCTGCAACATTATATAACATTGTATTGAAATTCTTCTACTTCATAATTTGGCTTGGTAAATTAAATGTATCGTTTGGTGTACTTCATATGAAGACAAAAGTAGCTATGTGTACATCAACTGATATAACCAATTGAAGAACACATAAACATATCGAGAGAAACCATACAAAAACTTGTTTTTTTATAAAATTAATCTCAGATTTTTACAAGGAAGAGTTAATCAAATCTAGCAAAAATTTTGTCTTACGGGTCTGCAAACCAAAAAGAGTCATATACCTTCTTCCAGTTCAAATACAAAATGACCCACACTAGAACTAAAACAAATACGCAATATTGATCGGCCTCTCAAAGAACTTCATCAGGAGATGAACTCTATTATTTTGCCGCATGGGAATACCGTTATACTAGAAAAACGAAGGAAAGTTTTTAACTACCGTAAAAATATGTACTTTTTAATTCGGGAAACGGATGCCGTGCAAACCTAGATGCCATTTCTACATATTACAAACACAATGTCACAGAGTTGTGAAAATCGAGTACCAGAATGAAGCGGGATCCACTACAAATTATAATATTAAACAATAAATATAAACATTTTGTGGTTTTTCAAAAATTTGTAAAACATGCAAATTGTACTCCAAAAACAACAGATTTTGAGTTGAAAAACGCAACGCAACTTAATGAAATACTTAAGAGTGAAACTGAACTTACGTTGTCGTCCAAAACATGAGCAATTTCAGTACATTCCGTATCGATTTCAGTGGCGTTCATGGGCCGAACCCTGACAGCAACCTGGAATAACATTCAAAAAGTTGAAACTACAGTGTAATGAATTTACAACACGTTAGTTTAAACAAAAAGAAAAACAACGGAAACTTCATTCACCAGTAAGTTTTGGACATGGTCTTTGTCTTTGTCCGGCATTTTGTCCTTGAGGACACTCATCGACTTGTGATTATTTGTCTTTCAGTAACTTCAGTGAAGCAGCTACGGTGAACTGAAACCGAAGCCGCTCGCACCCACAGCACACCATAATGATTTTCCCTCTCAGACTCTCTTCTAAACGCAAGTTCTTAGCTTCGTTCAGCTCAAATCGTAAAAAGCTTCTCCATTATGATTGTAAGGTGCAGAAAGAGGTGTCCCTCCAGTAATAGAGCGTAATTATTAATTGCATCCTCTCCTTTTTCACCTGCAAAGTATTTTGTTCGCACGCATGTGAAAACAGTCCAATTGTGACGTCATATAAGACAATCGCTATGGAAACGGCATAAACAGATCTGAATGAAAACATCCGTTACACGCGTTCTCACCATGCCTAATATATATACTGCTGTAAGGTAATATTTTAACACACATTTTTAAAACCATTATTTTCTGCCCAAGTCAAACAAAAATCAGAAACCATCATTTTAGTTAAATTTTGTTAACTTACAAAAAATACAAATGTTAAGTGTTTTATATTAAAAAAAAAAATCTTTCTTTTCCCAATCATTCAATAACAATGGCAATGTTTGTATCACATTATTTGCAATCTTTTAATTGAGTCTGAATACCAAGGTGTTTCATGAATGTCAAAACTCGAGTGTTCCAAAGTCCTGCAGAACAGCATTTGAACACCATGCAGTAAAATGCACCAGTAACTATAAGTTTTCCTCTCAAAGACCCCATACTTCATATTGCTGCATGTACAACCATAGAAAGAATTGTTTATGCAGTATTTCATATCAAAATTATATTGGCACTTTTAAGCAGAAAAATGTAATATATATCGAGAGTCAAAAACAAAGCTTAAGTGTCACATCCAAGACATATGTATGTTCACTAATTTTATTTCCTTAAGTAAACTTTATTGTTATTACTGTTGATTCTGTTAAAGCTGACACAATGAGGTGCTAAAAGCTTTTGCTCTTCAAGAAATGTTCAATAGAAGTTGTTCCAACCTTTTTGGGTATCTTCAACCATTTTTTAGTATCAATAAAAACTAAGACGATGAAAGTAAGTTTACTGTTAAAACGAATAACTCACAAATAATGTGAGGTTTTAGTACTTGTTCCACATATTTTCTGTAAGTTGGTCAGTTTTCTAGAACAACCATTTTAAGCTTTGATATTTGTTGCATAACATTCTGTATGGGAAAAACTTTCAAAAACCCGACTACAACAATGTTTTAGTAGTAAATGGGGTGCTAAATTATTACAACAAAAAGATAGAAGTTTCTTGTTTCAAAAATAAACTTACATGAAACATTTATTTGGTTCTGCAAAGTTTTAATTATAACTGCAACCATTTAGAAACCAACAATATGCAATGCTTTTCATATCACCATAATTTTTTAATGAGAAACCAGTTTAACTAGAGTTCTCTCAAAACATGTTTTCTGGAAACAAGTACTACTCTGGTACTTTTGAACAAAAAAACACATATATTTAGTGCACCAAGAAAAAGAGCTATATAGCACCTTGATTCATTATAAAGTTCAGTTCTTTAGTAAATTATATTGTGACACTTAATGAATTTGTTAAGCCTAGAACAATGGCCAAGTGCAAAATGTCTTTCCACTTCATAAAACATTCAAACCACAGTTTCAGGATTCTTTTTATTTTTTACTTTAAACTAATCTTTACATTTTAACAATCTTCAGTATAATGTTTCTCATAAATTTTTTTGATTTTTTATTTCAGTTTCCGAATCCGGAAAATGAAAATCCTTCGGCAATTTGCTCAAAAATTATTGTAGGCTCCAGTAAGAACTAAAAAAAAGTGATTTCCTTGCTTTTCCTAGCAGTTTTTAAATTTTGTGTCTTCGTTTTCCAGATCTTTGGTCTTCATTTTCCAAACACCCACTAATCCTCTGCAAGTTACCTCCCAGTTCCAGCAGATCCAGGTACTTTATGTATCAATCTCTCTTGGTGTGCATTAGGGATCTGTACTTAGTCCGCTATCTTTTATTTGTGTTTTAGAAGCATTGTCGAGAAAGTTTCCAACAGGTTGTCCAGAAGAGATGCTTTATGCTGATGACTTAGTACTAACCAGTGAAACAATGGAAGGTCTACTTTTGAAGTTAAAGACATGGAGGAAAGCTATGGAAAGTAAAGGTCTGAGAAAGAATGTTGCCAAGACAAAAGTGATGATCAGTGGTTGCAGTGTTGGAAAGCTCCAAAAGAAGGGAAAGTTCCCCTGCTCAGTTTGTGGAAAGGGAGCAGGGAGCAACTCCATATTTTGTAGTACTTGTAAGCATTGGGTACATAAGAAGTGTAGTGGAATTACTGGTATGCTGA
>JAOBBB020396721.1:0-17467 GCA_025331005.2 Zoanthus gigantus | reverse complement strand
GAGGGACTTAAAAGAACCCACACACTTCTCGCAAAGAGTAGGGTAGTGATCCCGGTGTTGTGGTCTGTCTCTGTTCCCACTACTGAGGGCACTTCTTATCGGCTGCAAGTTGCGCCTTAATATGTGAGACCCTCTAGCGGACTTTCTAAGACTCTCAACTGTCTGACCCTGTATATATTTGTAAAAAGGTTCTGAAAACCCCGTGGGGAGAACTTGTATATATATACACATACCTGACCTAGCAATTTATAACTCGTGACACGTTTGACATTGCCCATGATCCCACAAGCATTACGCTTTCATTATTATCAAGTGTGTTATCTTCTGTGGGTACCTGAACCTGTTTGTTGGGAATGCTACGATGATTAGGCCAACACGGCTGTCAGACTCACATGCTAACGACGAGACCTTGTCCATTTTAGTGGCTTCAAGTTAGCTACTTAGACGCAGGTGCCGCCAAGTCTTATCGCTAAGCGAGATTGCGAGAAAGCTTCGACAAAAACAGGGTTTTAACTCTCACTTTGCAAGCTTATAAATTCGTACACAGATAGTGCAAACGATGTGAAACAATATATATATTTTTTTCATTGTTTAAATACCCAATGTTTTAGATAAACCAGAATTGTCCGCAGGAAATCTGAAAATTTCCCTGGTACAAAGACAAACATCAATTAATTTATCCAAGGTCTAAAATTTTCCCAACAAAAACATGCCGATTCCAATTTCTGTAAATTTTATTTAACTTCCCCAAACTTTAGGGGAAACCCTGACGCATCAAACAAGATCCAAGAGAACGCATATTTATCAGTTTTAATGTTTTCATGCTTTTCCATGTTTTGCTTTCTTTTGATTCTGCATAATGACTTAATAAATATTTTTTAAAGAAACTGGAATTGGTTAATTTACTTCTTCACTTCTGAAACAAATACTTTATACATTTTGTTTTATAACTCTCTCGCACCATACGCTGAAGTCTTTTTGTATTTCCTGCAATGCCGTCCTTTGAACTGTCAAGTGGTTAGGCCACTATCAAAATATATTTGTCTTTTGAAACCTTTGGTGTTAACATATGAAACAGCACTACTGCTGCTGAACTCTTGCAACAGTCAAAATTTGGGTAATCGAAAGGATCTTCTGTCCCAAGTTCTATTATCTATAGCTGCATATTTAACACGCAAAACATTCTAAGAAAATATTCGTCAAGCTAAACATACAGAATGAATGTCAGATATACATGTATTTAAATATATTTTTTAATTATTAATGAAAACTGATATACTTTTTTAGTCTTTGAAAACCACGAACTATGGCACGTCTATTATTTTCCTCAAACAAAACAATGAAGATTTTCACTAGACGCTGCTATGTTAACTAAATATATTACTTCTCAAAGAAAGAATTTAATTTAGAGGGCTATCATCAACCTTAAAATTTTAAAGACCTGAGCATTAAATGCAAGAAGAAAAATCGGGCGTTTACTACAGATAGAGGACACAGAAGTTTAAAAATCATCAAATGAAGTCAAGAGCCAATTACCAGGAGCTTCCATCTTCCCTACTGGGTTTGTCATCCATCACAGGAGTAAGTGGGTCTATTTTTAGAACCTCGCTGAAGCAAAGGTCGCCGCGTTCAACCAATTAAATGCACGACGTCATGCAACATAAACACCGCGTGCTTGTAAATTTACTACTAGAAAAAGGCGACCAGCGAACAGGCAAGCATGCTTTGTGTGGTAACTCATTTCGTTTTATTAAAAAGCTTGCAGTGTTTCATGGGATATATAACTATAAACCATGGAATAGCCTGGAATGGACTAAGACAGATGAGGATTTCTGGACTTAGAACTGGGGACGAAGTGCGCGCTCTAACTACAGTCGCCATTTGTTTTCACAAGTATCGCAGACATGGCAACCACTTTTAAGGGAATTTCAAAATCTAAAAATAGACCCACTTACTCCTGTAATGGGGGCCCAGCTTATAACAGGATCGACGCTCCTGGTTATGGTTCCTGATGAAGTAAAGTTTACCAAAATTTTGTTTAACCAATGACAAACAAGCTTTGACTTTGTGTCCTTTAGCTGAAGTAAAAGCAATGAATTATGAATTGATTTAGGTCCGACAAGTAAATAATGTCAGAGCTACACGAGTTTCAACTGAAGCGAGACCGTTAACTGTTAAAGAATTTCATTATAATGCAAATACTTATAAGGAAAACTAATTAGTACTTAGAACCATATCCCAAAGAGTGACTAGGCAACGAGGGAATCATGTCCAGCAAGTATTGCCGATCCGTGTCAGCCCCAAATGATGGGTGATGTTGTGGTTTGTGCGATGAGTGGTGATGCTGGTTCATATATGGGTGCCATCTTACATCTGAGTGCCGCCGAGCTGCTTCAAGTTCTTGTTGTTGTTGCTGGAGGTGTTGCTGTTGCAACTGATAGAGTAGTGAATCCGCATGAGCTGGTTGATGGTGATGATAAAGATTAGGTTGATGATGATGGTGTATCACAGACTGGTGATGTGGCAAGTGATGATGCTGTGTGGCAGTACCAATGACTTGAGATCCTGAGCCTGACTTCTGACCTTGCTGTGGTTTAGGAGCAATTGGTGTTGATTCATTAATCTTCTGTTCTATCTCTTGTTCTTGTTTTAGTGCCTTTAAAAATGCAGCCTTCAACCTTGTAGTATGTTCGGCTTTCAATTCTTTCTTTACATTTGCAGTACTGCACTTCTCACAAATGATAGCTCCCGAGCTATCACTAGGCTTTTTTCTCCATCCAGGAGTAAAATCAGTTGCACAGGCAGAACAAATCCGGGGATTTCCATTTTTTGTTGTCTCAGCCAAAGGATTAGCATCAGCTTTTCCTTCTTTAATAGCAATGGCTTTAACAACTTCTTCCAGACCCATCAAAGTCATAAACTCTGGGGAGTTCAGACTTGGGATGAATGACCAATCAGGCGGTGGGGGTTTTGGAGGTGGTATTTGAAGCAGTGTCTTCTCTAACTGTTTACGAAGAGCCATTTTTGCTGCAGCTTGTTTTCCTGCCTGAGACACAGAGGTTGATTGCTGCTGCCCACTCTGTGTCTGGTAAGAGGGATAATTACTTCCTGATGGCAAAGACTGGATAGAGTTTGTGCGCACAGGAGTTGGTCGAAGTGGGGCTGGCTGGTTGGGGGGATAGCTACTAGCCAAATTTCCCTGACTACTAGATCTTGGATACAGTGGAGTTGGGTGGACGAGATTATTACTCATAGAACTGATCACATTTTGGAGCATGCCAATAGCTGAACCTGAAGATGCACTTGATACAGTTGGCTTGGTGACATGATGAGATGACATAGAATTACCCGTTTTAGCAGAAGTGGATGACTGGTTAGGCATTTTGTCTGCCTTGGGTAAAATCCGTGGTTGAATAGAGACTGGTGAAGATTTTGATATACCAGTAGTACTCGATGAGGTTTTAAGTGGTGGAGGTGGTGGCAGATGATTTGCAGCTTTTTTCCCCTGTTGTGTTGCATTCTTATACTGTTGTGCCATGGACGACACCTGTTGTGAGAAAGGGAAGGCCTTTCCGTTTACGACATTTTCCTTCTGGGACTTTGTTGTGCTACCTTTTGGATCATTCTGACTTGCATATAACTTTTTCAGTAAGAGAAGCTTTGCTTCTTCGTTTCTCAATTCTCCTTTAAGTTTTGCTATTAGTTTTTCTTTACAAAGGAGTTCCTCATCATCATTCAATGGGGACTCTGGACGACTATCACAATCATCAATTGCACCATTGACGAGTTGTTCTCCAGCACTGATTTCACCATTTTTTCTTTTATTCTTGTCAAATGCCAGTGGTTTAGGTACTTTAAGAAGTTCAATAATACTCTCTTTGGGTCGATCACAAAATAATGGTTTTCTGGGCTCCTGTTTTTGTCCAGAATTTTGCTCAGAGTCCTTGTGATTCATGTTTTTCATATTTGATCGTCTGACAGAATTCAGTCCCAGTTTGGCAAGCAGATCTTCTTGACTGATGCAATCGTCGGAGTCAGAATCAGAGTTTGGCTTAGCTGTTTCCTTTGTTGTGATTTCAGAGTCAAAATCCTTTTTTGAATTTGAGTCAATGTTTACTGAGTCTTCTTCAGAATTTTTAGCTTGTTCTAAAATTTCTTTACTTGTTTGGTTAGATTCACTAACGGCACAGACCTTTTCTGTCGCAGGTCGTCTTTCTTCTACTTTTTGAGTCACAAACGTTTCTGTTTCCTTGTCAGTGTCTATTTCTTTCTTTATTTTACTCAGAGGTATGCTTTCGTTGTCAGAGTCAGAATCAGACGAGATAACCACTAAGACTTTGGCTTCTTTCTTTGCAACACTGGAAAACAAAACAGGACACTGATTAGTGATTCAATTAAATAGTCAGATTGGTTGTCCAGCATCCTTTGCAGGTGCCTTCAATTTCATACAGTTGAAAATTGCAGGTCTTTGGAAAGTTACTTATCCAACTCTAGAGTTGCACACAGTTTAGGTATCCTGCTGATGAACAGTGACTGCTTTGCTATTTATTTTCAACACCATTTTAGTTATGTCTTAAGATATCAAGCTCATTTATGTAACAGACAATAATATTTAACAGTCTAATAATTAAATCATAATCTTTTTCCAAATGTTTTAATATCAAATTGTATTACAAAGTAAGAAAAAGGCATTATAAGCAATTAAAAAAGTTTAAAAAAAAAGAAAAAAAAATTTTAAAAAAGGTCAGTATGGGCCTCGAACTAGATCTGTGCACACGAAAGTCAAAACTTCTACCATGGAGCCATGCTAGCAGGACACTTTCACTTATGTCTACAGTCCACAATTTCTGTCTACAACCACTTCCGTCAACATTTCACCCCCATATACTCATCCATTGCTTGTGCATGCACGTGCATGAATG
This sequence comes from Zoanthus gigantus, assembly GCA_025331005.2. NCBI lineage: Eukaryota > Metazoa > Cnidaria > Anthozoa > Zoantharia > Zoanthidae > Zoanthus > Zoanthus gigantus. The sequence continues at coordinate 12,545 of JAOBBB020396721.1, read as the reverse complement.
AGCTACATAAAAAGGCCAATAGTTTGCAGTAAAGTTTATAAATTGTTTTAAAGAGCAACAGTATTTTTATGGCATTAAACTGATTAACACACAAATTTAAGCACTTCTAAAGGATGTTTTTTTTAAAAGGAAAAATAGGATCAGGTCTAATCTTTCAGTACTTTGAAGTTTAAGAAATTTCAACCATTCTGGTTCGTGCCACAACTTGAAGAGGAATGAAAATAGTTGCAAATAAGATGAATGCTACACAGTTAAAAAATAGCATGTTTTGTTAAGAAAACATTGTCTGAAAGTTCTTCATTTTATTAACTCACAGTAGTTAAAAAAATCTTTTTAATGGCCTTTTACAATGATTTCATTTTTGATGCAGGGCGATTTGGTACGATGTTTTAAAGTCAGCTAACACTTAATCTAAAGTTTGAGAACAAAGTGCAACTTATACAAACAATAAATTTGAATACCAAGAACCATAATTGATATAAACCAAAGAACTGGAATGCACATCTTATTATAAATATATTATTTCCTGTTAGACAAACCAGAGTTTCTCTCTCTGACGATGAAAAGCATATCTTATTATAAAGCAGAAATAAAATAAAAACATATTTGGCAAAATCTCTGATACAATACTTGTTTGTGGTTAAAATATGTGCTTAAGATATTTTTTCTTAACTCCTGGGCAAAATCATATTAAATCTTTAAATACAGTTTATTGCATCAAGTTAGATATCCACCCAAAATACGCACACATTTTGGAAGGTAATCAAGGTTTTAAAATACACTTTTAATCTTAAACAATCCATGATTTAGGTTTCATAAACACAAGAAACAAAATCACAGTGCTGTATCAACAACCTCAGTGACTACAAACTAATTAAACATCAACTTTTTTCTAATGGCTCTTATCATTTACTTCCACTCATAAGACGGCTTAAAATTTATCTTGAGTATTCTATCAAGCTTAGTGTACATAAACAATTTCAATTATAAGAAAAAATTAAAAACAAATGTCACTTTGAAGGAACATTTACAACCTACAAGTGTCTACATCATAAAATTCTTATGAACTGAATTTTATACAAAGCTTGACTTTTTAAATTATGAATAATTTCAGACAATACTTCACATATTCCAAAAACATGTTTTTAGCAGGAAGTTCTGGTATAAAAGGATTTACCATTTTATTTTTTTCACAAGAATTTGAAAAATTGATAAAAGCAGTGTTCAACAATACTTATGGCAAGCTGACATAGCTGGTTGAAACGAGGTTAGCAGTAGTTCTTTGTTAGAAACATTTTTAAAAAAGAATAGCCAGAGTAACAGTAGTTCACACTTCAACATACTCCTGCAAACAACAAATGTTGACCATTCCTGAATGACTTTCATGCACACAATTTAAAAAGTTAAATTCTCGCATTTACTACCATAAAAACTGCTTTCATGAATTCAGTAGGCTCGGAATTAATCTATTAAACAATAACACAAGCTCTGAGTTGAATAATTCTTTCCTATCATGGGGCTGTTGGAGGAGCAGTGTGAGTGCAAATTTTGACAAGAACCAATAGATCATTTTCATTACAGCTTCTGAATCAAAAAACACCCCACCATACAAAAGTTATATTAAAATGTTTTGTATTATTTAAAAAAAGAAGATCTCATATTTTTATTACTTAACTATGAAACAGATTTTAAAAATTTTGTTGAGAGTTCACTGGTCGACCTCATTAATATTCAGGCTCATTGTTTTAATACTGGAACCTCTTGTATAAATATGAAAAATTTGTAATCCAGTAGAATATGAATAAATCTTCTACTATGTAGGAGTGCAAGCTACAATTTTGATTATATTCTTTGTATAAGTCTAGATTTGTTAGAATCACTATTTAATGGCTTTGTTACAAGAAGAGATATTTAAGATTGAAAATAGATAAAATTAAGTTTATTTCTGCATGTGCTTAAAATATATTTATGTTAGAGAAACAATAATTTTACATTGTTTAAATCCAGTGCCAATATTCTCAGGACATATTACTTTTTCAAGAACAGTGTATCTTTTTTGACTAAAAAACTAGTTTTTAAATACTTCCAATGACCCAAAAACATGTTTTAACAGGTAGTTCTGATAGAAAAGGATTTACCATTTTGTGTTTTTCACAAGAGTTTGAAAGAGTTATAAAAGCAGAAGTGCTACCGATGGCAATGGTGATGTAGCTGGTTGAAGTGAGATTAGCAGTACTTCATAGTTGTTTTTTCTCAAAAATTTTCACAAGAATAGCCAATGTATCAAAATTTCACACTTCATGCTCACGTAGACAAATCTTGACCATTCCTGAATGACCATCTTGCACATATTATTTTAGAAAAAGTCTTGCATTAATATTTTTACTACCATAAATACTGCTTTCATGAATTCAGTGGGGTTAGAAATCGATAAAACAACAAAGAAAGGTCTGAGTTGAGTATTTCTTTTCTATCATAGTGTGTTGAAGAGAGGTGTGACTGCAAAAAGAACCAAAAGAACATTTCCTTTACTTCTATACCAAACAATCGTAATGAAAAAAGATATTTAAGAATGGAAATAGTTAAAATAAAGTTTATTTCAAGATCTAGTTAGATGTTAGAAAAATTAGAAAAATATTCTTAGTTCTCTAACATCTAACTAGATCTTGATTTTCTTTAAATCTAGTGCCAATATTGTCAAGGCATATATTCCTTTCAAAAACAGCGAATATTTTTCAAGGTAGATGACATGCTAGTTGTATCAACCGAAAATAAAATCTTAAGAAAATTAAAAAAACCTAAAAACTTTGGAAAAACATAATTTCTAACATTTGTAACCATTTTTTAATAATAAAAATCTATAATTGTCGAAAATAGAAGTTAAAAAATTGTATATGTTTGTTATGCTATCTCTTTAGTTTTACGATGGTTATTAAATGGTTTGACTTGCTGAAAATTAATTTTCCTAGCAATGACACAAGTAAAATCCTCTCTATTACAGCTTGAAATCCTTAGTGACAAGAAGAAACGACATTACAATGAACATGATTGGCAACAGCATTATCATGAAATGACTAGATCCGAAGGATTTAAGGTTTAAAAAATTGAGACAAGTTTTCAAAAGAATTAAAGGACCGACATTTTTGTCAAAGAAACATCTCGAACACATAAAAAAATCTAAAAATCGAGCAATAAATAAACAATAAGTCGTTTTTTGCAATTTGCTTCGAGAATAAAACTCTACCCTTCTAAATAAAAGGATTATTTAACTATGCCGAGATATTTCTTGATAAAAAAAAAACAACACAATTTTTGAAAGTGTAACTTTAGGTCAAAATCATTTTGGGTAAGGACCACGACTCAATAAAATTTGTGAGAAAATCTCTGTTGTTCATAATGATTTATGTTTTAAAAATATTCGGAAAACACAAATACTACTCAAAAGTTTAAATCACTAGGAAATGATATAGCACCTAACCCTTTAGACGTTTGAAAAGAGTAATGTTGAATTCATTATCGTCTTAATTTACTATCACGGTAAATCAATCGATGGTCACCTAGGAATATAACACTTTTTTCAATATCTTTTAAAGAACTGTATAAAAAAAATGAAGATAAATTAGCAGTTTACGTTGCATTCGCATAATAATAGCAGTTCAAAAGTTCCTGTAAGTTGTAATGAATACTTACACTGAATCTTGCGTGCCCAAAATCTGAGCGGAAGTAAGGTTCGATGCCGATTCGTTTTTCGCAAAGCTTTTCTCTGTTTCTTCGCTTTTCTCCCAGTCTTCTGCAGCATACGACAATTTTAAACGCTTACTTTCTTTAGAAACAACTTCAGCTGACATTCCTAGATGAACACAAATAAGTTTAGATTTAGTAATTGGCAATATGTGTACTTGCAAATTTTGCATAATCGATTCACATTCGTGAGATGACAGAATGTTCGCAACTCGTATATTACCGGGAATGACCATCAACGCACAACAACCGTTTGTTTACAAGACATGCAGGAAATCCCCTAAATTTTATAATCAACGGCAAAATTTCTACTTGAAGACGTAAAAATTTTTGACAACAATATCACAAGTGTAAGAAGCAATAAAGGTACACACCAGCACGCGTTTGGCGTGGACAGCCGGGAAATTTATGTGGCAAACTGTCATGGCGGACACCGCTAATCTACATGCAATCAACAAGAGCGTGATTCAAAACGCTTCAGAGTAAATGAACACACTATGGACGAAGCAAAAGTTTAAATTACACATACCTTACTTTTCTCGTACTGTTGAGAGTACAGGTCACCAAATTAGGTTTAAGACGTGCGATCAATTGCGACCGTGACGTTTGGCAAGTCTTGTATGACTCCGGCCGCAACAGCGGCGAATGGCGAAGAGTAATTTTGTCTGGATGGTAAAAAATCCCTTGTCTGATACCAATTGGTAGAAAGGAATCTCCTAGAACTAACTACTCCATTACATTGCTCAATTACCAGCCAAAGCCTGTAGACGTAAACCGGTTGTAAAATATATTCAGTGTACAATGATTTTCTTTTCATTCAATAAAGCCATGTGATTGCAAAGGAAAAACGACATCATGTAATGGCGGTTAATATCTTGCCTATTCAGGACACAAAAATCGAAGCAGTAACACTTTCGCGACATCCATTTTCTTTCAAAAACCTGTTCCACTTACATTTAACATTTTGTGTTTCAGTCCAGAATTGAAAACTGCGGTGAATTTCCGTCACACAGGGAAGTATTCGAATGATGTTCGTCAAGGCAAAATTCACTGGGGCGGGAAAGTGAAAGGAACGCCACAACCCTCTGATAGACGTGTGCCACAAGATGCGAGCCTGAAGCACTCACCCCAATGCCTTTCCAAAAATAGCCTTCCTGTCAATCACACAGAATTGGACCAATCAGCGCCGTGCTTTACCTGTCAAATGGCCACGTTTCCTCGGTAACCAGCCTTCGGCCGTACTGTAAAGTGTGACGTCTGCAACGGGAAACCGGTTTTTCCTGTTTATGTGCAGGTGTTATGGCTGTCTTAGTGACGTCACATTTACCTCGTTGTGCCCTCTTTGGTTGGCTGTGGGTCAATTAATGTGAAGCAGCAATGAAATATTTGACAACAATTGAATAAATTGTGGAACAACTTCTGCCAATGAAAAATAAACAATTTCTTCATATTGCCACTTTCGGTGACTGCATGCTGGTTGGTCCTTGCCGTTGGTGTCCTACCAACTATTATCTGGTCTACCTTTGACCTGGGGACCTACATTTTGCTAAAATTGGTGTAGCTGTGCAAAAATCTTTTTAAAAAGTTTTTCTCGGTAAATTTTTGCTACTTTTTCCAATAGATGTCGACCATGGTTCATAGATCTATTAAACACTTTTAACAACACACCAACCTAACACAAATTGTCACTTAGTAACACCTTTCAATTTCATCAGATTATTATTGGCAGTGCATGCATACCAAGTTCAACCTCTATCGCTATACGGAAAAATATATATTACTATTAGCGCGAAAAAAAATATTAAACTCGGCAAATTTGCAATGTATTCGTAATTTGAAACAATTACTTTTGAAAATATAGTATGCGTGAAAAATTAAGATATCGTATCAGCGAAAGCAAAATGTTCGATGAAAGTTAATCAAAACAAAGCTTTTTATAGTGATTCATTTATTGAACAATTTTCAAAAATATTGTTCCACTTTCTTAATTGATATGTAGTTTGACAAAACTTGGTAAAAAATGACTTTAGGAAGTGGCCGGACTATATTTACTGAAATAATGGCTATCTGAAAAAAAAGTTACAATTTGTTACCACGAATTGTACATGAATTGGTTTATCACGCTAACCAACCACAGCATAACAAAGAGAAATCTTGTCGCGAATTTAATTGACAAAATATTCGTTTATAAAACAGTATCAAATGCACATCGCTTTTACTTCGTGCATATCTTTCAAAAAAACAATCATTAATGTTAACCAGCTTTCCTACGAACCTGGTTTAATAAATTCGGGTTTAAATGGAAACGACGTCAAATATTTCCTGTGAACGTTAACAGCTTGAAAACAATACATCTACAATATTTGATATCAAAAGTTACAATTAAAGTTTCATAACAAGCAATGGCGCAGAAATATCGAATTTAAACTCTTCTGACCCGTTTACTAAAAGTTAATAGCATATATGCCCACAAAGATTGTAGAAAAAGATAAGATACTGCATTCCGAATTCGCGAATTAAAAAAAAATGTAAACAATATCAAAGAATGAGTGTAAACAAACTGTCGACAAGGCATTGATGAATAGAGAAAATGCGGCCTTGAAATAAAATATTGAAATACGCAATCTTGATGAATATCAAATACCTTTCAGGTGAGTGTTTCTTATAATCGATAACTGTGTAATTATTTCTAGCAAACAATACAAAAAACAGGTGTTGTTTGAAGTACTGTTTACTATACTTTTATTGTTTAAAAGTTCTGGTCAAAGATTAAAACGTGTTGAAGAAAAACTATTCTTTCACTAGCATCATACTGTATTTAACATCAGCATTAATTATTTTCGAAATTGGTTGATTGTGTTCAGTTATATAATCTTTTAGTTCTGTTTTAATGGAGATTGAAATTTCATACACAAACAACTTTCCTAAAACAATTTTGCCTTCTTGCATCAAGAAACACAGAATTAATAGCTCAATAAAAATGACACTTCTAATTCTTTTTGAACTTTAACAGATTACACTTAAAGTAACCTGGAAAATTATGTATTTCATTTTATATTATAATTTAACTGGTATCTGAAAAAAATTCTGCGATCCAGAGGTTAGTAAGAGTATAGGTTTAAAGCCTACTAGTTTATCACTGAGTATATAAACCAAAGTTATTTATTTACAGTAGAAAATCATTTCTCTACTTAATAAACTGTGAAAGATCCCCATTATATAGGAATTATATAGGAGTGTGTGCAACTTCATATTATTAGAAAATGCCTCCTATATCAAAATACTGTTGAATTACTTTTCCCCACTTTTTATCTTTTTGAAGAATTTATCATTTGGATTACAATTGGACCACAGACTATGAACACTGTGGTGTCAACTAGATTATCAAAGAATTTCCCTAACTATGGCAGGGATGGTGGAGTAGTAGAGCAGACACTACCTTATATGGGCAAGGTATACAGGTATGTGTAAATGTGAAGGGAATCGTTTCAAGCATGTTACAATTGAGGTAATGGCTACATTGGAGCTTTCATCATCATCATCATCAATCCAATTTTGATCCGTGTTTATCCCCGTAAACGGGGGTGGCCGGATTTACTCCTTCTCTAACAGCAATCTCTCAAATTCCCACTCTCCATCTCGCTCAATTCAAGGCATCCTCCTTCTCCAAACCAACACTCTTGCTCTCCTTAATTTCAATTTCGGGGAATAACCATCTTGTCCCTTGTAATGATGTCAGAAGTCTATATCCAGGGATGGTAATGCCATGTAAAATCCACCATCCTGGTGCAGTCTTGGTGTGTTGACGAGGGATCTGAAGTTTAGGGTCCCACATACTTCTGTATACCAGCAACATACTGCACTTACTATAGTAAATAAATTGGATTAAATTCATTTGTGTTTAGGGTTTGATTAAGCATAACCTAGCTATTTACAATGAGCATTCGTTTTAAGATGCCATGTTTTATAGCATTTGACAAGATGTGAAAAGTTAATAAATTATTATTTAGGCCAAGCGAAACTAATTTGCACATGCACAGTTTTCCCAATAATTTGAAGAGTTGGTTAGTTGGAAAAAGACAAATCAAAGTAAAAACAATTCCTCTGATTCTTCTAAAAGATTTTGATAGAAACAAGACTCCTCCTAATATAATTAAGATTCTGTATGTACAGCAATTATTTATGCTGTAACTCCGTCCTGAAAATAAAATACAACCACTTGCTTTGTAGATCTCTTGAGAATGTCCAACAAACATAACATTTTCATTCAAAGGATTCCCTGACTGAATTAATAGTTACAGTCAAATCCTTACTGAGCTATTATAAAGGTGACGACTAATTTTAAAATTATAACAAAAACTTGAGAATTAACTTTTAATTTTTTTGTTTAGAAAATTCAACAGATTATTTAAAAGTTGGCAACCTCGGCTACCAGAAATTAAATCAGTCTGATGTTAATACTTATGACATCAAACATCTTAATAACAGTTTTTATAAATGCACCTTTCAATGTTATGACCATAAGGAGGGGAGGGGGGGGAGTGTTGGAGAGCAGGCAAGGGGTGGGGATTTGATATTTTGTTCTCCAAAAATATCAAAATCCACTCCCAGGGGCATGCATGGATGATCAATATGTGTCAAATTCCCCTCCTTTAGTACATAATCTGTTGTCGGGACAGGTGAAACGTCAAAATCCTATCCCCAGGGCAAGGCAGTCGAGTCAAATGCCAACCCCTTTCCTGCCCTCCCCCATGGGCATAACATTGATAGGTGCATTTTTATCAAACAAAATATCTGTAAATAATAAGAAGCCCAACAGAAACATTACAACTTTCAATACACAACACATATACTAAATTAAAATCATCATCATACAAAAGAATGATTTCACATAAAAATTATTTTAATAATATTTACAAATTCTTCCTATTCTGTTCTCAAATCATCGACCTTAGAAAAATAAACTAAAATAAATTACAACTCCCTAGTTTAAAGTGATATATATCTACCAAATATTGTAGTTATTGAAATAGATTCAATTGTTTTTTGTATCACATGAGAAATTTTACAAAAAAGCAATAAATATTAGTTGAAAAGAAACTTCCTTTACTTGACTTCATTTGGTTGTTACCAAAAGAATGTTGGTCATAAACCTCGAGAAGCAGGATTTGCACAAGTGTAGTATAGTTGGGTGATACTAATTAACCCTTTAACCACTAAGAGTGCCGAAAGATGAGTTTGTAAATTCTCCCAACTTAAGTCCATAGTATTCCTATGAGAAGTTTGGGAGAATTTCTTAATTCATCTTCCAGAGTTTTTGGTGGATGATCAAATTTCATATTCTCAGTATTAACCAGCTTGTTTTCTTTTGTTTACTGTAAGGAGAATTTAGATGTTGACAAATGCCTTAGGGCTGAAAGGGTTAAGCAGTTAACTGAAGAAATGCAATAACAAATCTCTTGTACATTTCACTATGAACGTCAAAGTTTGTTTTTTCTTTTTATTTGTTTTTAGCGGGGATGGGGTGATTGCTTATTCAAGGTGGATGCTAATTTAAGTCCTGATGCTAATTCAAATATAATTTATACATTAGTTGATGTTTAACTCGAAATTCAAAGAAATTTTCTTTAGAACCAAACCCTTTATGTTCCCTGTATGTTCCCTGGGGAAATTCTAATTCCTTAATTAACACTAAAGGGTCAGAGATAAGCACTGACCTTATGGGCTACAAGATGCTCATTAAAACGAACCCTCACTGTTGCTAACATTCTGGGCAAGAAAGTTGTATCTTGACTAACAACAAGTCCTCAATTCTTTAAATAGCCATTGCAGACTTCTCTTCTAGATTCAGGTCATATTCTTTGGCAGTGTTTTCCCTTTAAAATTCATGGATGGCTTGATTGTGTTACAGGGCTTAACTGTGCTCATAGTTTTCTCAGCACTATTGTTACGGTAATATCTACAATATGCAGGATGTTAGTAGAGTCATGGAGAAAGCAATATACTTCAGCCTCATAGACTAAGGAAATTAGACTTGCTGTCTTTTTGTGTATCAAACCTACCGTACTATATCTATATCACTATCTTATGTAGGCCACAAATTAGTTGGTTAGCATCCTTAGCTTTTGCCAAAAATAATTGGGTAGGTGGGCATTTTTTTTTAAATTTATACTATTTTTAATGCCTTGGTTTTAGGTCCAAAATGCAGTTCAGATATTTCTCTTACCTTATTTTATCTAAATTTCAAAATATGATTCATAACTTCAAACTTTGCAGGCTCATATATATATATATATACAGTATACTTATATATTCTAGAAGTTTTTTAAATATGTAATGTTAAAGACTGAGATTCATAAATGTTGTGAAAGTTCTTGATTTTCTGCTGTTTTTATGGTCAATAAAGTAAATAAAATCCTTTACGAGCCCAGTGGCCCATGGAGCGGGCACTTATCTCCGGTTTCTGTAGTGTTAAGCGGATGAGAGTCTTTAACTCCCCCTGGACGGGACACTAATCTATCGTAGGTTAGCTCCCAGCAGATGCTGGTACTCATTTACCTACCCCGGAGGGATGGAAAGCTGAGTTGGCTTAGGCGGGAAAGAAAGTCACACAAATCAGTTCAAATCTCAGCAGAGCCAGGGATTGAACTGGGGACCTTGTGGTCAGAAGGCAGAGATCTTACCAACTGCCCCAACCACGCCCATGCTAAAATCCTGAGGGGGGCATTTTATTGTGGGCAGGTGAGGATGCTAACCAACTATTTTTCTATGTGGCCTTAGATAAAGTTTTTCAACAAACTGAAAAATAAATGTTAATGAACAGACATTTTATTCCATTTATTTGGTACTGTACAGTGTACAGTGGGAATGGTTTTCTCTGTCAGCCAACAATACACATTCATTGTAGCACAATGAACCATAATATTCCGAGATCAAATAAAGATTGCTGCTTCAGACCTTACTGACATTTATTGTATAGTATGATGCTCTGAAGACTCTGAATGCTAGAGAGGTGTCACTTACAAAGAAAATGACCTAAATCTACTGCAAAAGAATAGACAATTTTCAATGGTTAGTGATGATGGTATGCTCACAATAGTGGGGCTTCCATTTTAAGTTTTAATTGCTCTATAAGTAAAATGCATTTGAGATTGACTTAAGCCATAAGCAATTAAAGCTGCACTGAGAAAAGAAGAATGATTACTCTAGATATTTAATATGAAAACCCTCAGACTTATATTCTATTATATAGCATTTAAAATGACTTATGTTCTTCATTTTGAAAAGGCTTGTAAATAATGTGTCAGATTTATATAGCACATTTATCCATATAAATGCTCCAATGTGCATTACAAACTTGTAAGTACAAATTAAGTCAAAAGTTAAGAGTCTTAGATTGTCTGCTACAGTGGCTCGCATATATTTATACATTTACAATGTGCTCAGTAGCACAGAGTCAGACCACATAACATCCGGATGCATGACTACACACTCTTTACAATAGAATAAATTGTGTGTGGGATCTTGTTTTTAAGTTCCCTGAGAGGATTGAGAGACTGCATGGACCTACAGCATGGTTGTCACTAAGATTTGAAGTTGGCGGGGATATTCTGAAAGTTGACGGCACGTTTTATTTAATTGTTCTTTTTCTCAATACATTTCTGTAATGACAGCTTTTTTTTTGCTTATGTGTGCCACTTTCCAGCTGGAAAAAATGTTCAAATAGCCGGCGATATCGCCGGTCGCTGTCGCTTATTGACAACCCTGCATATATGTACAGTAATACTCTGCTACTTTAGCAGTTGAATACAAATTTACAATATTTTTTTTACTGTTATTTTTATTCCTTACCATGATATTAAGTAAAACCTTTTTCTTGTTTTTGAAGCTGCTACTGTTTTTTATTAAATAAATATTAATTGGGTTTTAATACTATTTTGATGAATACAGATATATTAAAAAACCAGCAGGGAACTTGGGTTTCTATGACCCTGCTGAAATCCACAATCGCAATGAACTGCAGAGTTTCTTGAGAGAGGCAATGATTAAATTGGGATATCATCTGGTTTTCTTCTTCATTTATTTGTACTGGTAAGTTTATTTTCCAAATTTGAATAATTAACTGAAACTTCTGCTTAGATCTGATTGATGCTAGGATCATCATATCATCACCATCATCATCATCTGGATCATTCCATCATTATCATCCGTTATCATCAATACCACCATCATCGTCATCATATCCAGTTTTACATCATTTTTTCCCACTACTGTAGGTTAGATGTTACACTGTGGTAGCTCTGCTCTACACCTGTTCTCTGCGTTACTCCTTAGATGTGTAACTGTTACTCATGTACTGTACAGTATACAGTATCAGTGAGCATTGAGGCCTACTGCTTTTGCTACCTATACCATCTGCAAGATCCAAATAAAATTCTATTTTTTATGAGCCCCTGTAAGTGTTGACAGAATCCAAGCCTTTGCAGCAGCAGGACCGAAATGCTTGTGAAAGCTGTACAGAATCTCAAGCTGAGGTTTCCTTTCTTCTCATCGGAGTAGAAAATAGGGACAATCTTCATTAATAGATTAATTACTGTCAGTAGCTTGTAACGTCCACACATCACAAGATTGCCCTTCATTAGTGTATACAAAGAGTTTTCCAGGGAATAGATGGATACTAAGGAAAAGGCTAAACGCACTTAAAAAGTTTTGTATCATGCATCTAATGTTGTATTCAAGCCTTGGAGAATGAAGAACTAATGCAGAACAGGCCCGGCGGAACATGGGGGCTGGGGGGCTGTAGC
>JAOBBB020396618.1:0-17472 GCA_025331005.2 Zoanthus gigantus | reverse complement strand
TACGAAACGTCAAGTTTATAATGCATGTTTTAAAAATGATTATTACCGCTGTTTGTGTTTTATTTCTTGTTAAAGACGTAAAAACTTCTGAATTACAACAGTGATACTAAATTAGTATAAAGAGCCCTTGACTTTTGTAGCGCTTTGTTATGAACTATAAATCTTACGTTTTGAAACAACCTTTCAGGATAATTTTCGGATAAACTTAGTCACTACCTAAAAAGAAAACTAAAAAAAAAAACAAAAGAAGGAAGGAAGGAAGGAAGGAAGGAAATTTTTTTTCACATAAAACTCAGACATTTTTAGTTGGCCAAGTTTTCTAAAAACCTTAATTACATAAACATTTCTAGATGGGATATTAAGCATCTTTATCAGAGCACTCCAACATGTGTTGCACTGTTATCTAATAAACCTTCAGTCTCAAGCACTGAAGCTATTTAAAAACACCCTGGTACCACTCAGAAGCTGCCTGCTCCACCACTTTGCATGGTGGGTAATCACCAACAAGCGTTTTAATGAACCTGAAAGCTTAATTTTTTACTAAAACAGACTCGCTGACGGTGAAACTAACGAAAGATTCAGCAATAGTGACAAACTACGACAGACAAACCAATCTACTAACCTTTTCTGCACGTCTGATAGCACAAACTGAAAGCACGAGAGCGACCAAGTTGAACAAAAGGATGGCTGCGACCGGAACACACAAGAAATAAAGTAAAGCCTTCTTATTGGAGATCCAGCAGATTGCACTTGACCCTGAAATCCAGCAATAACTAAGAGAGTGTGGAAGTACCAAACCATAAAGTCTCGTCTACTTTCTTATGATTTGCATCGCCTTAAAGACAGGCGGTAATCAGTGTATAATGTATAAAATGTGTAAAACTAAATTCTTTGGCACATGGAGCCCTTGCAATACTCGGCGCGGGAACTAGGATCGAACCTGGATTTTTATTGTTGGTAGGAAAAGATGTGTCTAAACTGCCCCAACCATCATCCCGCCAGTGAGGCTACATGGTAGCATTACTAGTGCCGGTTCTTGCAAAATACAAAAAGTATTCCTTCAGGAAGCACCAGCTGTTCTTAATTTGAAAAAGATTTATGCTGATTTGGTGTGAAGTGACAGGGACTTTTAGACACAAAATTTACGCATGCTTTGTTCATGCTTGACATACACAAAAAAGAACGGAACCATTTTCTAGGCTCCGCGTTGTTTTACTCCACGAGTAATAACAGCACTGCTCGTACGTGACGTAACAACAAAACCTTTTACTCCAAATCTTTGTGCGCTTTCTATCTGTAAAAACTTAGTTTAGGAAAAGACGGTTTACGTGAATTTTAATTCGATTACAAAAACATCAAAAATCAAAAATGAATGTTGTAGCTAGTCATGCGAGGAAGCATTAAGTTTCATATCTATTGTCAGCGCTTGGAAACTCACAGCAGTGGTGCAGATAGGAAACCTGAAAACATTATAAGCTTAAAATAAAACGTTTCTACAACCGGGCTCAAATTTATGACTATTTGGGTCCCAATGTTGTATTCTAAAGCCGGTGCTCTAATCACTAGGCTACATCAAAATTACCTACACATTTTAAAAATTTAATGTTTAACACACTATGTATTTGTAACGCATGCGCAATTTTGGAGTTGTTGTTGATCTCACCACAGGGCAAGAGTGAGGAAAAAGATTATATTTTAAATATAATCAAATATTTGGGGTTATGTCTTTTTTATGTTTACATGTGAATGATGTTTGTGAGCAGTGTTTTGATGTATTAGTGGAGAGAGTTTTTCATGAGACCGGCAGCTGAGAAAGTCGGCCTAAGGTCAAAATACTGTTATATTATATAAGAAAGAAGAAAGACAAGCAACCCAAACAAAAAGGCATTTGTACACTTCAGAACAAAAGAGCAAAATATGGTTCAACTTAAAAAGCTGTTACTCTTAGGTTCCTAATAAACAGGGATCATAATTTATAGGAAATTTTGATAAACGGGGAGATCAAAACAAACGGGGGGAGGGTGGTGGTTGGAATTTCTAGAAAGAAAGGGGCAAACGTTTTAAAGTTGAGCACCAAGGATCGTCCAAACTGGGAATAACTGCGCTAGGCCAAGATGGTCAGATCAGTAATGTGACAATGGCCCGAAAAACATTCCAGTTTGGCAATCATATTGATTGAACATTTTCGATTTAAAAATGAGAAGAAATTGCATTTTACTCATCAATAAAGAACGCAATTTCAGTTTCCAGTGAAAGTTTGGAGAATTTTTGAGCACTACAAATTTCTGTTTTTTTTACACTTTTGTGCAGAGTGCTTAGATAAAGTAATAAACGGGAGATTCTAATAAGCTGCGGGGGATCGGGAAAAAAACAAAAAATTAATAAGCGTTCCCTCGTTTATTAGGCAGCTAAGAGTAAGCCCTGGCAACTTTTATGCAAAGTTTAGGAAGATTCATGTGATAAATATTATCTCACTGAAACATAAAATAAAAACTATTTTTACCAATTTTAAATTATTGTACCACAGATCTAGAACATGACGAAAATAACGGAAAACTCTCCTGTTAACGACATACTTTTAAGGCCCATTCTTTAGATTATAAGCAACAAACGGCAGACAAACGAGGGGAAAAGCTGAACATGTGCCTTGTCTTTGTGTTTGCCGAACAAATAAATGCAATACGTTATCTCTCTTTTATCTAAATTACATCTTTATAAAAAGTCGCAATATCTATTGCGTGTTTTTCAGTGACTCACCATATCCAATGTAAAACCTATTGGTCCACTCCAAACCTATGCAGACACCAACCCAAACCAGTGGGGAGAGCCATCCGTGACAAGAGTATTTCATAAACGTCTTATGCTGACCATATCCTGAACGAGATTTGATTCCCCCATCTGCAAATGAAGTAAAAAACTGAATTATCTTCAAGTTATAGACGGAGGGGCAATTGCAAAGAAGATAATATTTATTGACGAAATTCTCTTCGATCTTAATCCGTTATTAGATGGTCGAATACAACTTTACCGTGATAGCAGCAGGTGGTTCGAGACTACTATCCAGAAACTAATATAACTTGTGATAGAAAAAATAATTTGTAGTTTAATTTTATTCTTTCGAGGGCTTTCTTTATTCCTTTAGATTGCTTGTTTTTTGTTCCTTTTTTTTTTTTTTTGTAAAAAAATAACTATTTTAATAAGTTTTTCCGGCAAGTAAACGAAGCACGTAATTTAATCAACTCTTGAAAGTCTGATAAAAGCCGTAGAGAAAGCATAAATGTGGCCTTTCGGGCGTTAGCTATGACTAGGGCAAACGCTCAAGACATCACATTTGAGCTTTCTCTAAGTACGGCGACGATAAAACTTTTCGACCTTGAGTTAGTTAAAACTATGTGTTCTTTTAGTCTTCGTCCATTTTTTCATCATTTTCACGAGCGTATAGAATTTACGGTGGGAGAGGGTTCATGGCAGATTTACGATTTTTCCCGAGTTTTACAAAATGACGATAGTTTTCTAATTCAGACTAAATGAGTTGAAAGAATGTTTTAATTTTTAACAACATGTTTCAACTCTTAGCAATGTATAATTTATTTGTCGTTGAGCCTCTGCAAACGAAATTTGGAGAATTGGCGGATCAAAAAAAGTAAGGATAGCTCAAAAGGTGAACATAACGAGTTCGAAGAAAATTCTTGTCAAACAGTTTTATTGATGTAGCATTCTTTATTTTTTACTCGCGACTCGATTAAACAAAAAGTAAAACTAAAAGTTACAAACTAAAAAGTAAAATGTATAATGTGATTTTCAAATTATTTTGTATATGCACTCTAATAATGATATTATACATAATTAATATTGATAGTGGTTCTATATTTATTCTTCTTGAAGGTAAACCAGTCCCGCATGATGTATATGACAGACTTAAATGTGTAGAAGAGAAGATTCTCTTTCTGGAAGGTCTTTCACCTGAGTACTTTTCTCAGAATGTGAGTAGAAAAGCCGCTTAGTTTAAGCAGATATAATATATTTTGTTGATACAAAATTGCAATTCTCTACAAGTAAAATTGCCACTCTGATGCAAAAATGAACAGTATCTACACGATAAAGCTGTCAAAAAACGGCATCAATAGAAAATGCTGTTATAGTTTCCTTCCTGTAGAAGATACAATACTAAGCAAGTTTGAAACAAGATTGAAATAAATTTTATTTTGTTTTCGGTTGGTACATACTACTCACTTTCGTGTGCCAAATAAATGGGGAACCCTAATAGTTTGGGGACTTAAACATTGCTAGGTGTCCTATAAGTGTGAGGTCTTAAATAATGGGAGATGGATAAACTGTAATTTAAAGTTTTCTAGCCAAAGTAACCTCTCGGCGGACGGACATGGTAAGAAAAAATAATTTACTACAGTATAATCATCTTCCAAAACTTAAAAACAAGAAAACAATATAACAATTGGAAAATTAAAGAAACTGTTAAGTTCCTCTTTTGGGAAATTTCCCAAAGAGGTGTATAGACTGTTGGTTCGAATTCAACGATTTCGTCAAAACACGCAAAATGGCTGCGCAAATAGAATGAAGGAATGATGAACACTTAAGTCAACTCAGAATACTGGATTTCGGTAAAAGTGAGTGACACAGCAACTAAAAAAAACTGATAAGCGGGGGGTCCTAAAAAGAACTGCAGTGGGGGATTGAAAAAAATCGAGAAAAAATTAAGGGGGGACATTTATTTGGCACTCAAGAGTAAGTGTCCACCCAATAGAGTAAGAACTAAAAAATCCGTAAAACCATTTAGATTCAATGTTTGGTAGAATGCTCCAATAAAAAAGTCCGATACGTTCAACCAATTATATTGCTCGCTTTATTTTGTGACGTCATTTGCATTGCAAGGCACGGTTCCAAAATATTTACAGTATTCCACTTGGTTTTCCCTGTTGTGCTGTTTTAGTGAATTTAACAACAATGTTCTGCAATTGTTTTAACGCTTTTGGTTTAGTCAATTCTAGGTTAAAAAGTTAGATCATAATTATAGTAAAGGTTAGGGCCCCAGGGCACTACTCACATATTTTAATGACGTGGGAATCAAAGAAGTTTTTTTGGGTCTTAACCTTTGGCTAAAAGGTATTTTTTTGGGGTCTATGAAAAACTCTCGGGCTTTTGTTTTTGAGTTGCAAAAAAAAAGGAAAAAAAAAAAAAAAGCACAGGAAATTTGAATTTGGAACCATGTTTCAAGGTCCATAACCTGTTCTCTGTTTACCCTTAAAAGCATGAATTTTGGTGAAATGAAAACTCTCAACGTGATCTTTGATGTGGCGGTGCCAGATCATCGAATGGCTAAACTCGCCTCAGTTCCCTGCGCATTTTCGAAATGACCTATTATATTTTCATCAGCTCAAACTAACAATAACATAAGCGCAATTTACTACTTCTATGGTATTACGGGATATTTTTACTCTTTTCTGTGTAATTTTGTTTTTGACCAAAACCAAAGTTGAAGTTGGCAGGTTTTAGCTTTCTAGAAGATAATTGACATAAGTAATAAAATATACCTATGCAAAAACACTGAGGGATATTTTGGTGTGTGACTATAATAATATAAACAAAACAGGGGGAAAACAACGCAATTTTTGTAACACGTGGTATGTGGAGTTAACAGGCACACCATCTTCAAAAAAATTTGCTGCTATGTCTTTCATTGTATCTTCAAGGAATTCTTTTACAAAAGCTCCAGAATCAATTCCTGCTTCACCACTGTACTTCACCACGATCCTATAAGTTGGCAGTTTTTCTTTGCTTGGCGCTGCCAAAGTGACAAAATTATAGAGAGACTTGCTTTCTTTCGAGTAGTAATGAAAAACCGATCTTTATCATTCACTTTTGAAAAAAGAGAATATATAACATTTTTCTCATCTTTTATCAGGATATTATGTGTATTTTTTTAAATCTTTATTGGATCATTAATTGATTGGAGGTTGAAGTTACCTAAATTTCTTTATTCCATTCTAGCTGCAATCGTTCTGCTATTTCATCATCGTTACTTGTACATGAAGCTGGTTCAACTGAACTTGCTTCTGTTTCACCAGATAACTCAGTATTAACTTCTGATTCTATGTATGATTGCAAGCCACTGTATTTGTCTTCATCAATCATTTCTTTAGATTCATTGGAGGTGTCAGTTGTTCTTTTAATTAGGTCAAAATCAGAGCGAGCGCACAAATAGAAAGCGGTGCGCTTATAGTCCTTTCTCAGTTTAAACGAGTACTTTTCAAGCTCAAAAAAAATTTTTGTTCCAAACATAAAAAGTGTCTAGCTTCCATCATCAAACAGCAAAACGCATTCTTTTCGTCAAAGGATCTATCAAACGCTTTCATTTTTTCAATTGGTTTTTGTAAAATGACCTTGTATGTTGCCGTTTTTATGAACACGAATAGGAAGACTTTTCCCTTAAATTGATTTTAGAAAGCCATCTTGGATCCTCTTTATTCCAAGGTATATTATTACCTCTTCATTGGGGTCAGACGTTGCCTTTTTAGTGAGACCTGCCGATACACACAGTTCTCTTTGGTTATTTTCCTTTTGAAAAATTGATCGAGGGTGAGCGTATTTTTTGTTCAGCACAACCTGTTGAAGCCTGCAAAATGATGACTTGGTTGTTTCTACTAACCATGTTTTTTTCTTGCTAATCAGAACCACCGGCACCATTAGCTAAGGGCATGGTATTCCTTCTCTGAGCTCAGCAGAACAAACCTCACAACAATTAAACAAAAAAATTAATGTTAGAGTTTGTAACAGAAAGTGATGTTGTGAAGCAAGTAACAAATGCCATTATTATTTGACTATAGTAAAAAATTCGACACGAGAAGAACGGAGGGGCAACTATATCAATGTCAACCCAAATAAAGAGTTTTATTGAAACTAAGCTCATTTATATTGGGTAACTAAAAAATTGGAAACACCACATTTCGAATAGTATAGAACTCTATCACAAGAGACCAAACAAAACATGCCTCTTAATCTCAGTCTTGCTATTTATAAAAGCATTCAATAATATCAACATAAAACGAACTAAATTTATATTTGTATACAAATTGAAGTGTCAAATGAAAGTAATTAGAAAATTAGGATCGAGCTCGTAGTTTTACAAAGATCTCTAGCTCAAAAAATGTACAATTTTTTCAAAGTATACTAGGCCATAGAAATTCGTAAATCGCAAAAAGTGACAAAATCTTAAACCTTAAAATTTATCGTTAAGTTTGATAAATTGACTACATACAGCACACTCTTTGGGCATTCTTTGCTAGACTGCAAAACAATCTCTTCCTTCGCCGGGAGATCGAAAATCCAAGAGCATTTATCAAATGGGAAACTGGGAAGAGGAAATGGACGAGCGGATGGGAGCGAAAAGGAATGGGGCGAGGGGCTGAAGAAAGTGACTGTCGCCTTTGCATACTTCAAATCCGTTCTGGAATTTTCCGTTCCTCAGGAAACGCTAAATTCCCATTGGTTAATTTTTGAAAGGAGCAGTCAATCGCATCGCACCATCAAAAGCAGAGATGGTAAATTCAACATGGCAATGGCGACAAGAGTGAGATCTTTGAAAATTATGTTGGAATTTAAGGAAAAAAGACTAAAGATAACAACCAATTTTCAATGAGAACAATCAATTTTTTTTTCTTAGAATAGCCTGAGTTGAAAGCAAGCCTAAAGAGGAAGAAAACAGTGAAGTTAAACCACGAGTCTGAATGACAACAGCTGTGTTTACAAGTGTCAAGATTATTTCGCATTTTGGACATTGGATCTCAAAATTCAAAGATGAAACTTCAAATAATTCTTGTATTATGCGTTTTATGGCTCCTTTTCCTCCATCATCGGAAAAAGAAAATATTGTGTTTGAAAAATCGTGGTTGTTACGTATACAGAATTCAGAAACTGTACTTTTTTTTTTTATTAATTAGTGATTGTTTTTCCTATCATGTAGTTTTACTAAAAGCAATGAACCATTATTGAAATTATTAACTTTGTTTTGAAGACATAATTAAGCATTTGTTCTGAAAAAGTAAAAATAAAAATCTTATGGGCTTTCGATACCCCGGTGGTTTTGGCGGACACGTAAATCAGTATCATAGAACTTAGAAGGCATTTAATGATTTATTGCTTTAAATCTGAATTTAAATAAAATTCAGTATTGTTATATTTAATGTTAAGACGTTCGACGTCAAATAACTGACGTCATTAACAACTGCTTGACGTCAAATTTCCGAAGAAGACATGGCAAAACCGGTAACGAACTGTTGCAAAAATGCAGAGCGTTAGTCAGCACTAGTCCAAGACACCTCCTGTGGGAGGGGCGCCGTCTTACCAGTGCAATCAGTCGAGGATAAGGCGCCGAAACTGGCTGGTAGGGTATCCTCCTAATGATGTCGAGGGGCTGGATCCAACAGTGGAGCTGCTGGCTATAAAGCACTAGAGAGTGTTTGTACTTCTTTCTATATTTTCAATTTTGAATCCTGAAGCAATTGTAATGCCAAAATTTTGTAAGTCAAATTATTTTGCCAATTGTTGTTTCATAGTGTTACTTTTAAAGTAGCTAAATTATAAGCATTCACATTCCCAGGGCAAAACCTGCCAATCCGGCCAATTCCCATTTTACCCCTTCACGGCCCTCTTGCAAGGGTTAGACGGGTTTCTTAATGCTATCTCCCAGTCGGTTCGACTTTGTGCCAGATCACGAACAATCTTTAGAGCTTTAAATTATTTTATTTATGATTAATGTCCAGGTTTTAATTCTAATTTGGAAGACATTATCTTGGTTTTTAGAAACAAGTTGCAAAATGAAAATAGTTAACTAAATAATTGCGCATTGCAGTTATGATCAAACAATTTTCTGAAAGAAAACCCAGCTGGTATGGTAGTAGTGTGCTATTAAATCAGAGTTAGCTGCGGTATTTCAGAATATACATCTATACTTTTCAGCGTTATTGTTTCGTTTCCGACCAGATCAAAGAACTCGCCAAGCTTGTTTGACATTGTTTTGAGCTGCTCAAATGTTGGAATGTCACAGTAACTCTGGATGCTGGCTTCGCTTTGTGGCCGGGTTATTAGAAACCTTAAGCAACGAGGACGGCGACGCCGACGACGACGGCAAAGAACAATAGCAAATACAATAACTGCACGTTGGAATGCACCGAGCTGAGCACCTGTACGTAGTTGTCGCTAAAATTACAACGTGAAAAGACCTTTTTTGGAGTTGTCGAGACTACGAGGACGTAACAGCAAAAACTTTCTCGGTATTTGTTTAGCTTCATGGAGAAACATTTAATCGTTTTTCTATTCACAAAGTTTAAAGCAAAGAAACAAAACTCAAACGACCCGCACAAACAAGTAAAAAGCAAACCAGAAATGTGATTTTTCTGAGCCGTCGTCGTTCACGTTCCCTTCCTCGTTGCTTAAGGTCCCTAATGACTTGATTCGACTGCATTCTAAAATTTCTACAGCGACCCAAAGACTCACGGCACAATTGAATGGGACCTGTAAGCGCTTCTTAATCCATGCAAACTGAAGGGAAACGTTTATTGTAACACTGACAGAATAACGCCTTAAAATGCGTGTTACGCGCACTCACATTTGAATCGCCAGTTTAATGAACTCCTAGCTAAAATCCAAGAAATAAGTCACACAAAATTTGCGCATGTTTTGTACATGCGTGACATACAAGTATATATTTTCTAAGTACTGAGATTTAATTCAAATTTGTCATGAATTGAGTAAAACAATATAAAATTTTAGATATTTTATATAGAGATTACTTCAGTGTTGGTTCGCTTGTACGATTTTTATTCACTTATTGTATTAAGAATGTCAAACTCACTCGCTCGAAGACTCGCTCGTTCGTTTGCGATTCTTCCCAACTCGTTAAAAGTCGTATGCACTCACCAACCATGATATATGATATTGAACATCTGAAATTTTCTATTAATTTACTTAATTCATGAAACTTTTTTATTCTCTGTTTAAATTGATATGAAAAAACAATCGTAAGAAGCAAAGATAAACCTCGCTAACTTTTTCATTAAAAGGTATTCAACGAGGCCGAGTAGAATTTCGATAAAAATTACTTGGTTTTTGCCGTTTTGGTTAAATTTAGATTTGTAAATGGTTTTCAAAACATGTCAAGATAAAGAAAGAGCTTTCATTAGGGACATTTTGAAAGTTAATGTTAATAAGTTTTTTTTTTATATTTTGCAAAAATTTCCCCATAATACACGTCATACTTAGTAAGTGAATAAACAAAACGTAAAAATTTCCCCATTGTTAAAACTGCTTCAATTTTAAAACAGAAAATCAAAACAGACGATAATGAATAATTCATTACCGGTTGTTAAATCCCCTCGACAGCGGAAGTTGAATTGAAGTATTGCATTGGGAAATGATTGTATGATCTAATATTTTTTAAGGAGACATTCCAAAAGCTTCCGGCTAGTCTAAGTCGAACAACTTTTATAACATTTCAACAGGCTTTAAAGAGTCCACAAGAAAGCATATTCCTTTTACTGGAAGTTTTTTAATTATCTATTTTGGCATTCAGTGTTTTATTTGAGAGTGATGGAAATACAGCACAAAGAGTTGCTTGATTATTTTGCACCGGATCTCGTCGAAAACATAATTCCCGGAGATTTGTTACCGTCACTGTATTGCTGTTTGACAAAACAAGATTGCGAGAAAATATCTTGCGATGAACGAAATCTAGGTTATATAAGAGCTGCACAGACTCTGCTCGGAATTCTGAAAAAACGTCCGCACGGTTTTTACGAATTTATCAAGGCTCTTAAAAGACACGGCTTATCATATCTGGCAGATAAACTTGCGTCAACAGAAGGTACTGTTTTTTAAATGAATCGTAGAAAATTATATTTCAGTTAATTTAATATTAACATAAATACCTCTTTGAGAGCTTAACAATGCACAGAATTTAAAAACATACTAAAAAATACACGAGTTCGGGCTATTGTGACGGATAACTTTTTGCATCTTCGTCTATATCGTCATCAGCAGTTGACAAGACCCATCTGCGATTGTACGGCAGGCTATCACTAAAATAATCTTTGCCTTTAAAATCTTGACAAGGATACCAGCTAAATGATAAAATGTATTTATCAATATTTTCGTTTAGTCTGTGCAAATTGAAAATATTTAAAGCAACACCATATTATATTTGAGGCTAAAACGCTTGAATATTTACGGACTTTATGGCTTGTCCCACAAAATTAGACGTTTGATAGCCAGTGAAAACAGCAAAAATAAGGAAATTCAACATCGCTGTACTTAAATTGTTTTTTAAAATATTAATTAATTCAATAAATGATAAATTTTATAAGAATAGATATTGAGGTACATTTTACTATAAATATGAAAATTACTAAACTACGTTTCGGTGTAACATGCACCATCATCAGGTTACAAATGCAAATATGCAAATATGTGAAAACTTAAGATCTAAATAGTCAAAAACATTCAATGAGGTAATTCTTGGTTTTCACACAATCCCGAAAGACACAAAAGACAATAGGCATAGCGGCCATCTTGGTATTCCAAACAAAAGAAATAATCAAAATTCTTTTGTTAAAAGTACACCAACATGGCCGTCATGACGTCAGGTGAAAACCAGCAATACAATTAATAACGGACTTTAACAAAACACAATAGTTTCTTTTGTATTTAGATTATATTACCGGTATGGAAACTTTAAAATTTTTTTTTTTTGTTTGTTGCGAATTCATTTTTTAAAACATTTTATGTTTGGCAGATTTGTCACGATTCTAAATTTTACAAAATTCTTTCAGTTTCGTGCGGTGAACTTCAAGAACTCAGTGGCATTCGCATACACTATAGTCATAAATATGTGTAGTTTTCGTTTTCTCATAACGACACTATTTGTTTTGGGTCTGCCTTTTGTGTGTGTGTGTTGTGTTGTGTGTGTGTACGTGGGCTCTTTTTTGTCAAACTGTAAAATTAAATGTTGTCTTATACGAAAGAAGTTTTGATCTCAAAGATGTCAAAATAAGCTTTCTAATGTTGTTTGCTGATTAAGTGGTTGAAAATTGAACATTAATCGAAAAGTAGCACGAAGGACTAACGTTTGAATCCTCAGCTTCTTTCACTTCTTACGACTGGAACCTCTAAGCAATAACCAATAAGCAATAACCGGCGACAAGCGTATGAATATTTATGTATACTCGTGCTGTAGCCGTGAACTGTAAGTAAATGTACAGAGAACAATAGCCATTCTGCCTGATGAAATGATTAAATCAATTCAATCTTGAGTTTTCTAAATTACAGTTGCTCTGACGAAGGACTAACGCTCGAAACGTCAGCTTCTTACACTACTTACGGTGATGATCATAAACATTTTAACCTCGAGTTGTCTAAATTACAGTTGCTCTGATGAAGGACTAACGCTCGAAACGTCAGCTCCTTACACTACTTACGGTGATGATCAAAGCATTTCAACCTTGAGTTGTCTAAATTACAGTTGCTCTGACGAAGGACTAACGCTCGAAACGTCAGCTCCTTACACTACTTACGGTGACGATCAAAGCATTTCAACCTTGAGTTGTCTAAATTACAGTTGCTCTGACGAAGGACTAATGGCAACGCTTCAAATGTCAGCTTCTTCCACTAATACGAGAAACTGAGCTTTGAAAAAAAAAATGGCTAACCCTCCAAAATAAATTCAAAGATAATCAGTAGTGAATTTTTGTTAAGGCTCAAAGATTATGGAAAAACAAATTTACAATGAATATATTTTGTGTTTCAAATTTTAGCTACGGCACCACCGACAATTACAGAGCAGCCTGCATCTGGTGTAGTGCCTGTGGGATCCCCATGTCGAATTCTATGTCGAGCCACAGAGGACCCACGCTATCAGTGGTATAAAGATGGGTTCAGGCTTCATGCTCAAGTCAGGAGTGAACTTATTTTTAATCCCTTTGAGTATCTACACGAGGGAAATTACACTTGCAGGGTATACAATAATTTGGGAGACGAACTCAGCAACATAGCCACTCTGAGGGCTGGTGAGTAAATGTGGGAGGTTTCAGTTTAAAAGGGGACTGGAAACGAGTTACGGGGAGGGCAGTTGAGAGTAATGTTAACATCAAATACACAATAACAAGAAGAACACCAGTGATAAGATAAGCACCAACAACCAAACCAACATCCAACAACAACAGCAACAACAATGCCAAACAATTTATTCAGCAACAACAACAAATCTGGGCATCAAACAACAGCAACAACGACATCAAATAACACAATATGAAACAATAACAGCAACAACAGTATCAAAACGTTACAGTAAGAACAACAACAAATACAACCACAGCAGCAACAATATCAAAGAACTATGGCTTGCAACAACATCCAGTAACAACAGCAACTGACAACAGATAACAGCAACAATAATAAACAACAAAAATAATAACCATCAAACAAAAAAGCAACAACAGCAACACCCAACAACAACAATAGCATGAAACAATTACAAAAACAACAAAAACAACAAAATTAAAGAATAACAATATCAAAAAACAGCAGCAGCAACATCAACATCCAATAATGGCAGCAACAACAATTAAAAACATCAAACAACAACTTACAACAACTGAATATCAAACAATAACAGCAACAACCACATCAAATAACAATATCGTTATTTTAATAACAATGATATATATGATAAAATATATCTCTATATACACATATACATATATAAGTGAATTGTTTTTCTTATTTTAGTTAACATAATGTTTCATTCACAAGAGGAGTAAGAAACTACGATTATAAACATATGAGACCATAGAAATGGCTGGTAAAATCCTATTTTGGATGTTATAATGAAAAAAAAAAACGATCCGGATTAAAATCATGATAGCAAACTTTACTACATAAAGAAATCTAGCAACTAAAATAGTCTTGGTGACTACCAATGCTTAAAGCGTAACCCGGTCTGGAATATAAATGTATTTTGAGAAAAAACTAGAGATAAAGTTAATACACACGGTGCACCTTTTCAGTGTAAATACACTAAAACATATTTGTTCCACTTTTATTTCAGCACCTTATCCAAACCTGAACCCAGAAGGTCGAGGTATTGTTATTTAAAATCTTAAATGCATTGTAATTTCTATTCATATATTCTCTAATCACAATCATTACAATTTCCTCAAATGTGATTGGTGCATAAACTGATGTATTTTGCACTAGTTTATCTGTAAAAATTTTAAGCAGACAGACTGTGTAATCGAACAGTTGACTGCAATTGGACATCTGTAATCGGGCAGTTTCTTGAGGCAATAAATTTAAATACTTTCAGCTAAATCCACCAATCACAACATAGAATACAGTCGTTATAGCAACTTAACAACTTACCCTTCAAATCAGGGGCCTTTTCCAAAATGGAGGACTTTGTAACTTTAGACAATGTCTCTACAGAAAATATTTTTCCCAATTTTTTTCTGCACTTTTTTGCTTTTCGGAAATTTGTGATGATTATGATTAATTGGTAAAGGACTTCGTGCCGTCCAATCGAGTCTGTAATCATACTCGTGATTAACAAATCAGACTCCCGCTTCGCAGTGATTTTTTCTATCATTTGTATGATTACAGATTGAATTGGACTTCACTCAGTCCTTTTACCATAAATAATTGTTGCTCCTGTAATCAAAATTTTAGTTGAATTAGCTCCAGATGG
Organism: Zoanthus gigantus; assembly: GCA_025331005.2. Classification (NCBI taxonomy): domain Eukaryota; kingdom Metazoa; phylum Cnidaria; class Anthozoa; order Zoantharia; family Zoanthidae; genus Zoanthus; species Zoanthus gigantus. Next base: position 2,723 of record JAOBBB020396618.1, on the reverse strand, counting down.
AGTTACTGCATGTTTTATCTTTCATTGTAGTTCGGTTGGTAGAATGGCCGATTTCTCAACTACAATTCCGACTTCCATTACATCTGTGCTTAGAACTAGAAAGCTGATAAGAAATAAAGGGAAAACGTAGTCGCGTTTTAACTTGTAGCAGCACTTACTCATGCGCGTAGCTATAATTTTTTTCTGTTTAGTGAAGCCCTACATCTAGGCACAGATAACGTAAATGTCTAGGTAGTCTGAAGTCATGCCCTCCAAAACATTTTGAAAGCTCCAAAATTCCGTTGTTAGTTTATTTCACGATGTAATTCGTCCAAAAATCGATCCTGATTCAGTGAAAAAGGACTGGTAATTTCAGAAATTATACATTATGTCCGAGATTTCTACGCTTATGATTTTTGTTTCTTTGTAAAGTGATATATTTCTGCTTTTTGCAAAATCAACACCCCAAATTGTACTTTTTTGCAGTTATGGGTCGCTCAAAAGCTTTGGAACAAACAGGTAAGTAACTTTTTTTTCAAAAAAGAAATTTGTTTGAAGTTCGGTTAAACATATATGATCACGTGGTTTTGTTTGCAGGCTTGTAAAAAGTCAGCGGATATTTTATTATGACAATTAGAAAGGGTCGTCGATAAGTACAATAAATGCCTGAAAAAAACTTTTTTTGGCCTCACCTAGACATCTGGAAAAAGCAGAGACTGTCTAGAAAAAGAATGATAAGAAAACTGTTGAAGTGAAAAAATAGCTTTGCTTTAAAGTTGTAAAAGCGAAGCGATAACAAGCTCCTGCTAAAAAAATATCCCGCCGGAAATCGGCATTGAAATGGTATCCTCGTGATCTTATTGGTTGGACGAGGCATCAGTTAACCACCGCAGCCAATCAAAATGAGGACGGCAAATGCACTTGAAGCCCACACGTTTACCATTTGGCCCGCGAAAAAGGAACCATTTGGAGAGGGCAGTTCACTGATTATTTGGCCAAGCTTAGTGATAATAATGACAGACTTTTACGCTCAAAATTTTAAAAGCAACGGCAGTTAATTAACAATCAAAATTAATTTTCAAAATAATTAAACATAACGGCACTCACTACGGTATATAAGACGAAAATAGCGTTTACAAATTTTACATTTTTGAGTTTGAAGATCAAATAGACTTATAACTTTTTCTGTCAATTTTCGTATTATGACCTTTGGCAAAAGCATTCTTAAATTCGGAACTTTTACTTGCATAATTTTGTAGACTTTGGGTCATGAATGATAATAAAAGCAAAAAAATGTAAACAAATTTTTCCTTCATATAGATTCTCACATATCTTTTTTATGTTCTCCGTAGCAACCGACAAAGTAGCGCTCATCATTGGAAATTTGCTCTACTCTAAGCTTCCACAAGGAGAAAGCGAACTTGTTCACACGGCAAGTGACTCCCAAATGCTGGCATCTATTCTCCGAAAACCTGAAATGGGATTCAAAGTTTTGTCATTTGAAAACCTGGACAAAGAAGAGATGGAAAAAGCAGTAACTCTTTTTTGTAAGCTATTGAGTGACGGCGTCTATGGTGTTGTATACTTTGCTGGGCATGGCTTTCAGGAAGGTTCGTGATCCATCAATCTACCTACCTACCTACCTACCTACCTACCCACCTACCTACTTACCTACCTACTTGCCTACCTACCTACCTACCTACCTACCTACCCACCTATCTACTTGCCTACCTACCTACCCACCTCCCTACCTACCTACCCACCTACCTACCTCCCTACCTACCTACCCACCTACCTACCTACCTATCTACCTCCCTACCTACCTACCCACCTACCTACCCACCTACCTACCCACCTACCTACTTGCCTACCTACCTACGAAATGAGAACCTTGTGATTGGAAGGTAGAAATTTTACCATCTATACCAACCACAAAAAAAAAATCAAACAAATATTCAAATTTTGACAGAGCCGGGGGTCGAACCCAGGACCTTGTGATTAGAAGGTAGAGATCTTACCAACTGTACCAACCACAAAAACATCATGCAAATATTCAAATTTCGGCAGAGCCGGGAATTAAACTGGGAACCTTTTGGTTGGAAGGCAGTGATCTTACTAACTGTTCCAAGCACGCCGCCGTAAAAACAGATGAATAATTCTTCATACTCTAACAAAACGTTTACCTACCTAAGGTGGCCAGCAGTACTTGGTACCTGTGGATGCCGGGCTGGAATGGACTCCAGAGCAGGCTGTGTGTGTTCAGAAAATCCTAAAGAACATGCACGAACGTGGAACACGGTTTAACTTGTTGCTGCTCGATATTTGCCGAAAGAGGTAAAAAATCGTTCCAAGCGTTCTTAAGTTTAGAACTCAAATCTTATATCTTTGTTCATTCGCTACCTAAAGTTGTATACTAAGTTCTATTTGTCTATAGACCCAAATGTTTTATTTCTTTGTTCGTTGGACAAGCCCTCTCAAATTTTAAACCCAAACTTTATTTATCTTTGTAAATGCGATTCTTAAAGTTGTATGCTAAGTTGTAATTGTTAATAGACCCAAATGTTTTTTTTTCTTTGTTCGCTTGACAAGCTTTCTCAAGTTTTAAACTCAAATCTTGTTTATCTTTGTTCATTCACTACCCAAAGTTGTATGCCAAGTTATAACTGTCTTTAGTATAAACCTACTAACGGTCTAACACGCATCCTGCATTCTGATTGGCTACTCTACTAGAGGTCTATTTGTGA
>JAOBBB020396513.1:0-17487 GCA_025331005.2 Zoanthus gigantus | reverse complement strand
GACAAAGGGTCCACCAGTGTGTTTCATGATATGCCCCTAGCCTGGCACTCACAATTGCACCAATGTGCCTGGACGGAACAACACCAAATTTGGTGTGCAAGGTTCTTTTAGGCTCGTTCCGATAATCCTAAGTGGGTCATCTCAACTTAGGTGCTTATGAAAAAATCGCCTGTAGCAGACCTTCTGTGAAACATACACCCTATTTTTGTCCTGAAGTCAAAAATCGAAGAAATTATAGTGACCAATCAGGTTAAGCTAGGTTATTACCACCAAAGAGAGGCTTCCAATGAAACAAGCCGGCTCTCGAAATTTCAATCCTAACCTATTCAAATTGACGAAGTTATGACACTATAATTTTCAGTCTTTATAAGTTTCAGCCTAAACCGCCAATAACAAAAAAGTTATTGCGAAAAGAAACTCGAAGTAAAATAGTCCAAGTGGTCACCTAATTAGGGCCTCAAACAATATAAAAGTGTGGGTTGTAAGTAACGTCAAAAAGGATTGTTTCTGCTGTTAGATTTAACCTAACCCGCTTTGGCTACTGCAGGCAAAGCCACCGCATTAGGTGCCATAGGAGGGGCTGCATCGAACGGTGCTAAAAAAGTCATTGACATGACCCATTGCTGAAGACGATGATGAAGGGGAAACTGAGCGACAAAGAGATGTAAGAACCCTATCTTAGAACATTGTTTACAGCGCATCTCGGGTACCATTGCGACAGCCTAAATTGTTACAGTATGGAAGCAGTGATCAGATCAATGCAGTGAGTGAACTGGTGCTCAACAATTTAAAAAATAGAGTATCGCTGACACCACCCCAAAAGAGTTGCTGCATGAAGTAGGCAAGAGACACAACTCGATCAAACAACAGTGCCAGAGGTTATTATCACAAACGGGTAGTGGTTTTTTAGTACAGCGGATTAGCTGAAGGTGTCTGCACTCTTCACTAAAAGCATGAAACATTCAACATTTAATGTTTAGACTATAGACATTAATTTCAGATGTGGAGCCATTTCAGATTCAAGCTGTGACGTCATGAAGAGAAAAGATCATAGGATTTTAAGAATTGAAGTCTATAAACTCTAAAAATTAGAATTCAGACAACAGTCGTAAATATCACCTATATTAATATAAAACTGATAATGTGACAATGACGTCAATAAGAGACAAAGATTATAAGCTTTTAAGAATAACAGTCTTAAAGTCAAAACCCAAAACGTTAAGCCCGGCATACACTGAAACAAATTTCCGAAACAAGTTTCCGAGACATGGTTTTCGAAACTTTTGTTTCTGAAACCGTTCAGAATACACACAAAGTTGTTGAAACAATTTATCATAAAAAAGGCGCGAGATATGAACGCGAACTTTGATGAAGCGTATTATCACCAAATATTGCAGAAAAAACGGATACTAGCAATATGCAGCAGTATAATTATTACTACTATCGTAAAGAGACGAGCGAGGCGACGACGGAATCGAAAAATATGGACCAGAAAATGGATTTTGAATAGACCTAAACAAGGAGCATATCTCAACCTGATAGCTGAGCTTCGTCTTGGTGACACTGCATCCTATGCTAATTTTCTGCGAATGGATCCAGGTTCCTTCTACGAACTTTTAAATTTAGTTGGTGCATCAATAACGAAGAAAGATACCCGAATGCGTGCTGCTATTCCTCCAGGAGAGAGGCTAGCCCTCACATTAAGATTTTTGGCCACAGGTAAGCATGGTGATTTTAAAGCCAGCACATTAATATGGGGGGGTTTTCATATTATATTTTCCGTAATTTTCAATTTCAAGGCCTGCTGCAGTGATGATTCTTTTGAATTATAGGTGAAAGTTATAAAAGCTTGCAGTATATATACCGAATTCCAAGTCAAACTATTGGACAAATCATACCAGAAGTCTGCAGTGCCATAATCAAAGAACTGAAGGATTACATTAAGGTACAGCTAACCTCCACCTCCCAGCATTCTCCAATGATGAAATAATTTCTTCAACTCAAAATTTTTAACTTTTATTAACCAAAAGATTGAAAATCTCAAACCTCCCAACAAAATCTCATTACTACTGGTACCTGAGAATGGGTTCGACATTACATACTACCACTTTTAAAAAACTTGGAAAAACTTGGAAGGGAGAAACATGAATGAGATTCCATGTTTTTCAAAAGTTTTTGAAGTGGTAGAATCAACTGTTGAACCCATTCTCAGTTTTCCAGAACTGGTTGAAAGGAACAAATCTCAGTTCACACTCTACCCTTCAAGATCTAAACAAAAATATAAATAAAATGAACAAAATATGTTGTCATCATAATTAATTACAGTTGATGATATTGCAGTTGAGATGTTGATACCTCAGGCTGACTAGGTGACCAGCCAAAACTTTCAGGTTGTGCACATTGAGGAGATAATTGGGATGTGCCCAATTGCTGAAAAGCAACTTGTGATTGGGCCTCTATTATCACTTGTTGAATACGAAGTTTGGTCATGCGCATTTGTTGGGGGTTCATATCTTGTAACTCTGTAGCAACATATTTTCCAAAAATCGACAATGAATCAATTTGTACTGGAGGAGCTACAGGAGCAGACATCGCCTTTTCCATAAAAGCAGCAGTTTTCTTTAACAAATCAAGTTCTTGAGCTTCTTTTTTCTGTTTGCTGCTTAGCATTTTCGGGGTATTTGCTGGCCTTTTTGTTGACTTTGGAGTTTCCAGGGATGATGAGCTGTATTCTGATCCACCAGCACTTTCTGAGTCAGATAGATTACCTTCACCATTGCCATCAGCACTTTCACTGTTTGACTGAATACTTGTCTGAAAATAGAAGTCTTAAAATCAGATATATTATAACATAAATATATTATTTAATCATAGGTGCCACAGACAGTCGAGCAATGGAAAGCTATTGCTGCAGAGTTTAAAGAAAGGTGGAATTTTAACAACTGTCTTGGTGCCATGGATGGCAAGCATGTTGTCATCAGACCACCTCCAGGCAGTGGATCATACTACTTCAACTATAAACATACATTCAGCATAGTTCTTCTTGCTTTAGTCGATGCAGATTATCAATTTATCTATGTTGATGTTGGGACCAATGGGAGGATATCTGACGGTGGTGTTTTTAAAAATTCTGACCTAGCACAAGCATTGGAAAATGGTGACTTAAATATACCTGAGCCAACTTCTCTTCCAAATAGGAACAAAAAGTTGCCATATGTCATTGTCGCAGATGATGCCTTCCCATTGACTGAAAACATTATGAAGCCATACAGCTTACGTGGGTTGACGCAGAAGCAAAGAATTTTCAACTATCGCCTCAGTCGAGCCCGTCGGATTGTCGAAAATGCCTTTGGAATTTTGGCAAACCGGTTTAGAGTATTCATGACACCCATTGCACTATGTCCTGAAAATGTTGAAAAGATAGTCATGGCAGCTTGCTCATTGCATAATTTTCTTCGTTCAAAAAGTAATGCTCGAAATGTTTACACCCCTGTTGGAATAGCTGACATAGAAGATATACACACCCATGATATACTCCCAGGACAATGGAGACTACAACCCAACCCAGAAGGTCTAGTACCACTCTCACAACAAGGCAGCAACAGGTGTAGAAATACTGCCAAAGAAATACGAGATGAGTTCTGTACATATTTCAATTCTACAGAAGGACAAGTTGAATGGCAATGGGATAAAGTCTAAGTTGATTAAGATACATTCAAGTCAGAATTTCTCAGAACTGAAAATCAAAACTGTTCGACATGTATTTCTAGTAAATATTAATACCATGTTTATATTTGTATTAATATTATATTTGTATTACTGTATTATATATAAATTTGCTATTGTTGTTCAATTTAAGAACTGTATAACTTACATCTAAGTTAGACTTGCTTGATTTTGCATTAGCAAATGGAATCAGGAAGGAGAGTGAAGGTAAATATATCCACCTGGACACTGGGACCTCCTCAGTGCCAGAGCCACTTTTCAGCTTCATTCCTTTGGCCCTCTCCCTAGTGAATTGTCCCTTCAGCTTCTTCAATTTTGAAATAACTTCACTCTCTTGAAAGGTATAAAATAGAATAAAGAAAATCTATCAACAAACTGACTGATTGTGTATTGTCAATAAGTTTCCCTTCAAATGATATGTAAATAAAAGCAAACTCACCTTCAGTACCTCCCTGGGATAACTCTAAAAAAAATATTTAGAAAATCACAAACTTGAAGAAGTATGAGGAAGTATGCTGATTGTAAGCAAATCTTTATCCAAATGTTTTCATATTATTTTATCAATCTTTAGTTCAGCCAACATAAACTACATACCCAGTACATAATGTGTGAGCAAAACTGCAAACATGCAAGTAAATGCAAAGTACCAATTAGGCCAAACAAAAAGTGTGTGGTTCCAGTTCTCCGGCCTACTCTAGTTTTTTGTTCCAAACCAAAATCTTTTGGCTAAAACATATTTCACTTTGGAGATTTGTTACATTATTCTGTAAATGTGGCTAAAATGTCAAGCCAGATTCAATAAAAAGTTTTCAAAAAATTAAAAGTTAGCATCTCCCTACTAGAACCACACATTTTTTTATTTGGCTTTTGAAACTATTAATGATGTCAAATCAAGTCTAAGAAATTTGCAAACAAACAAACAAACACTCATCACAGAGGTTTGGGCTGCCTTTTGAATCAACTAAAATAGAGTTTTACTAAATGGCAGAAATTAGTAAGAATTCAAAAATCTTTGGCTGCAACTTACTCAGCTTGGTATAAATACAAGAAAAAAGAATGAATTAATTCTTTGGTTTCATATGGATTTCAACTGTCAGAACAAAAATACAAGGGAAAAAAACACGAACACAATGAATTTATACCTAACTTAGTAAGTTGCAGCCAAAGAACCAAATTTTTACCTAATGTCCACCATTCAAAATGCGGCCCGAATTTCTGTAATCACGTGTTTGTTCTTAGAATAGTAAACCACTAATAATTTGTAATGAATCATAAGCTTAGTGGGAGGTGTATCCACTTACTTATTCTTCTTATTCAGAGGACATTTACTGTGTGATGTTCTCCTATGATTGGTTTGTCCACATTTACAAGTTTTGCCACTGATAACTGTGATTTCACAGTCCGGTTCTGTTGCCTCCGAACTTTTACATGAAGTTTCCTGTATACCATCAGCATTAGCAATGTCTTCATCATCATCCTCGCCCTCGTCATCCCCACCATATGTGTGTTCTACTGCTTGCCTTTTCACCCATTTTTTCCTTGCTGCTTGGTCTTCAGCGCTCACTACCTTCATTCTTATCCGATTGGCTTTTGCAGTATTGCTCTTTTGCTCTTCTAAAGCTACCCAACGTCTCTCCACTGCCTTGTGCAATGCTTTCACAACAGATGGAACTATTGGAAGCCTGAGACGTGCATATAGGTCAAGTACCCAGTGATAGTTGGGTCCAGGATGCTCTTAACACCATGACACATTACCCTGGCACATTCCACAGTTCGTTGATGTCATGTAGTGCAATCTGCAAAAAAATAAAGTACAGTGTAGAGCATAATTTTTTCAAAATCTAAAACTGATATGTTGTTGGCTATCTTCAAAATACAAATATACAGTGTTTCTCAAGCATGAAGTTGCTCCAAGCAATTTGTTTATTTTTTTCCCATTTTATCCAATAGATGGAAACATAAATCAAAAGCAAAGTATAGAACTTTGAAATAACTGGCTTTGTTTGCAATTGTTACTGGCTTTTATTCTTAACATGCATTACAGACTGGCATTGAATTTTTTATAAAAAAGGGGGGGTGACCGAATTTCTTTTGTCAAAAAATTAACCATTAATAACGGTCACACATGTGAGGCAGCTAAAAAGAGGACAAAAATAAGAATGACTTGTTATGCACAATATAATCAAATATTTAAAAATTACCTGTTGAGGCTCCGGTCTTTAGAGCGGAACTGGGGAAGAACTGTAAAGTGGGCTTCACACAGGTTTGAATGGCCACAACCCATTTCTAGGTGAATCACTGACTCTGCATCTTCTGCCCTTCTTTCACATTCGACTTGGTAGCAGAGCAAGTGATAGTCGCAAGAGACCACATTTTTCGTTTTGTAAGAAGCCCCTTCACATTGGGGCTCCTGATCCTCCTAACACTTCTGGCAAGTGCACACCCTCTGGTTATGAAACCCACAATGGCCACCATCCCACTTGTGGACATCTCTGAAAAGATGTTTTCCCAATGCCCTCATTCGCCGTTCATATTCCTGTGGATCAGTACATTGTTGAAAGCAGCAGAAATGGTTTATTCTGGCAGATTTAATGAATGCCCCTGAAAGGCACCCACAGCCTGGTTTATGACGTGCTTATTTACACTTGGCCACTTCTACCAGTGAAAACTTGTCTTTTTACTTTCTTTTCATGTCACTTGAAAACTCTTTCTTTTTGGCAAATTCTTTTAGATTGTTCGTATGGGACCTACCCACATGTCCACCACATTTCATTACCTGACAAACAGTAAACTTTTCTTTCACACTTTTTCCAGAACTTGAATCCCCATCTTGCCATACACATACCACATTTGCGCCCTCTTCCTTTGCCTGCCCATAACACTCAGTTGCCAACACCCCTTCCATCGACTTTGACGTACCCTCATACACTTCCTCCTCAACAACACTATCTGCCCCCCGCATGCATTTATGACCATACCACAATAAACCTCCAGATAAATAATTTTTAATAGTAAAACTTCCTTTCTTGCTGAAGTAACCCCTGGTGTGCCATACACCATCTGAGGTCACTACAGCCCTCTTCCAGCTTCCCAAGCTCTCATCTTCCATTTTCTTCATCCTCTCCTTTTCTTCCTCGCACATTTTATCTAAAATTTCAGTTATATGAGGATAAACAAGTTTTATCATATCATAATACCGATTTTTCGAAAGGCAGCTTATCCCCAAGCATTGCCTCAATGTCCTGTCATACTTAGCAAAACCATGCCCAGTAATTAAAAAGGCGACACTTAGGGCCAATCCAACTGCTGTTCTTTTGGAGCCTTCCACCAAAGCTGATCCGCGAAAATTAAAGGTTCTCAGCTGGCAGTCATTACAACGGAAGGTTGCATTTAGTGTGCCTCCGAGTTCAGTGGGCTGCACTGCTGACACGACCAGGATACCTAAAAGGGTACCAGGATAATCCAAATTTGGATTAGAAGTTTACCCACTAATACCAGGGGTACTAGTAGCTAACTTTCCACCAGCTTGCTGAAAATCCTTTATACCCTAAGCTGGGCCGAATGCAAAACAAATTAAGCCTTCCATATGAAAGTTGTTTTTACTGTAAACACTACCTTTTTACTATCTTCTGAAGCAATGCACCAGAACACAGAAATATATCGTCAGCAGTTATCTATACCTACAGAGCTTATATATCAAGTACACGAAAAAGTTTAAAAATGACTCTGTACCTTGCTCCAACTTGTCAGCAAATTTTAAAAAAAAAATTGACGCCAATTGATATTAGAATATCACAATTTTTCGCTCCTACGCATAACCACCATTTTTATTGAACGATGTTAAAATGAGATATAATTTTCAAGACATTGCACTGTTCTTCATGTTAGGCGACAATATGGGGAGTTAAAAGAGGAAATCGCAAAATTAAGAGAAAACTTCAGATCTCAGGTATGACCTACAACTGATTAAAGATATGTTTAGTATTTTTTTGTTGAAAAAGCAAATATAGCACAGTATAAAACAATCGTGATTTGTAAGATTGCTTTCCGTCTAAATGTCAATGCTAAAAATGTGTTTTTATGAAACGTTTATTATAATGATTTTATAGCAAACACTATAGATCTGAAAGCCATGAAAATTTATGGCACCATGAGTTATTCATGGTCATTGCCATGTTTTTTGTTATTGAGTTTTTTTACCCTGAATAATCCATGAAAACCCCCTGAATCAAAAAATCCTCAGGGCTCATGAAAAAGTGAGGTCCATGAAAAAGCCATGACATCTATACAATTCAATATTATATTAAACCAGCTCCAAGGGCTTTTCAGGTATAATTTACAATATATTATAAAATAAAGCAAATATAACAGGCTCTCTGATTGGCTGTGCAGCGTTATTTTATTTCTCAATAAAGCCACACTGTGGTTTTATTGCTTTTTCAAAACGTCATGTTTATGTTGCCAAAAGGGCAATTCTGATTTATTATGGGCAACATTGATGCAATTCGATTGACAGATTTGCCAAAATTTTTAATTAAGTTCGACTTTGAAAGAGTTAAGAGAATGAGCTGGCAGCAAAAAAGTGGTTTGTGACACAACTGAAGCGGACCGAAACAAACTACTAACCAGTAGCCACACAGAAGCAGCACAGTGCAGTATGAAATGGGTTGTTTCGGCATTCAATTTTGGGTTTAATAATCTCTGTTTTACACTAAATTAAACTACAGAATTCTGTTAACCAACTTTTATTTCCTGAAAATTGTTTAAACAGTATTTGTAGCTAAAGGATCTCAAATAAGGCACTGATCATTGTACTTCCTTAGAATTGGTACTGCTTTAATGTTTAAAACTTGCAGTGGTAATTTAAACTTGTATGCCTTGAACTGTATGTTCTAGTAGCCGAAAATGTTTTGTAGAGTCATTTATTATTTTGCTGAAATTTGATGCAAAAATTATTTCTTGAAAATTTCATTAATAGCTCGACTATTATGTGCGTTGTGTGCATGAAGCACGTCACGTACATCGATGATAAACAACGCTGATCGTACTGACTGCTTGCTCCGGAAATGCTCACAGAATGACTGACAGGAGATACAAAATCGAGCTTTTTCATGGCATATAACACACAGGGTTCTCAAAAGGCAAGATTAGCAATGACATTGTTTCCTGTTTTCACAAAACTAATACTAATTTATATTTCGTCAATAAAAATGACAACTTGAATTTTCACTCCAAAAAAACACAGAGAAAATGAACGAAACAGAGCGACTCATGCAGGTATGAAAATCGACCTGTATGAGTAAACAGTTTGGCCACCATGATGAAGTAAATCAGTATTTCAGACTTACAGAAATCACTGTATTATGGGGAGACAGTGGATTGAACCATGTCCAAAGTTTTCTTATTTCGGCCCACAAAGAAGAGTAAAATTCTCTTTTTTACTCGTCTCTGGTAGTTTACTTTATAAAAGTTATAGAAAATTCACCCTGCTTGTTTTGTTCAGTTATATAGAAGCACTTGTGAATTTTAAGTTCACTTCTTTCGTGAACATAAAATTCACGCATTGATCTATAAATAAAAAAAAGCATGCAGGGCGAGCTCTCTATTTCTTTGTTATTAATTTCAGCCATTTTTTGATAATAACATTTGCATCTTGATTCTCAAAAATTCTCGATTTTCTCAATTTGATCAAGGTTATTGCTTATGACTGAATTCCAAAGAATTATTAAGAATTTTAAAAAATTTTAGCATGCTTTGAAAACAAAAGAACACTTGAGAATTATTGGAAATTCTTAACTTAATAGTTTTACTAGTTTAGTGCAAACATTTTTTTTCTGTTTGAGATAAGTAGTGATTTTATACGAATATTTAAGAATCCCTATCAACTATCAAAACATTTTGTTTTGAATGGGTGCGCTTTGGCAGAACAGTCCCAATGTTACTGAATCACCTCTCTCGTCCACTTAAAACAGTGCTTGATGAGCAACAAACAGATGTTGTTTTATTCTTTCTGTTGAAAACAGTACAAAATAAATAATGGGGCTATAACCGTTATGCTTTGATGATTCATCAAGGTTGTTCATCCAGTTTGACCTTCATAATTCATTACCTAGAGAAGAAGAGTAGCATGACTAAACTGGTCGAATTTTCTACAAATCGAACGATAGTAACTGCACATACAGTCAGTGGATTAAAAATAAGCAATGAGCCAAGGACAAATTTATAATATTGCTTGTTGCTAAGTTGATGAGCAAGATAACATTTAGAATCAGATTTTTCTATCACATTTACCATCTCCCAAAGTATACTAAAATGGAATTAATAAAAAAGATGATTTCATGGCCCATGAAAATTCATAAACATAATCTGAAATAATGTGTTGGCCAATTTTTTATGGTTCATGAAAAACAGTTTCTTTGGTTTTTAACTCATGAAATTTGTCGGACAAGATTTCATGGCAATGTCATGGCTTATGAAATTACCATGGTCCATAAATTTTTGTGTCAAAAATAACAGCTTCATTTTCATAGGCCATAAAATCGAAAGGTTTTCAGTTGCAAAAATTTCATGGTCATAAAAAAATTTCTATGGCCCATAAGAAAGCATTTTCATGGATTTTTTATATTTTCACGGCCCATGAAATTTAACCAACAGGAAATTAATTGCCCTGAAAAACAACATGAAAAATCAAAGCTCTATTCTCATGGCCCTGAAAATAGTTTCAGGGTTTTTTCCCATGTATTTTCATGAGATTTTCATGGCTTTCATATCCTTAGTAAAACGTATTTGATATGTTGTATACCATAGTGGAATAATTTTGGAACTGACGTTTCGGACTGTAGTCCTTCGTCGGAGTAAATAAATGTGTGAGAGATAAGAAGTGGTTATGTAGTGATGCAAAGCAAAATAACGCAATGAGATAGGTATGTAAAAAAAAAAAAAGGAAATAAAAGGATAGAGATGTGTGAGTAAAAAATGTGTTTAAAAGACAAAAGGCTCCAGGACAGCAGAAGGTTGATAGAATGCAAAATGTTCATTTGTCTTCTGGGGATTGAGAGTGCCAAAATCGTGAATGAGTCACATTTCTTTAGTTTTGCGACAATCGTTGCCGCTGTTGATTGACCTAAACCAGTCTCTCAGCATTTTAATTCTTCTAATAACTCCATTACTAATTTTGTTGCATTCAGTCTTTTTTCCATCATCATTTATGACTTTTATGTAATAGTTTGAGGTTTAGCATCTTGTACCCCAGCTACTAAAATGACAGTGTGTGTTTAGTGAATCAGTATTGCCTTGTTGGGGTTCATGCAATTGCCGGATATTAACAACATAGAATGAATACTGGTTAATAACAGAAAAAGATTACTGTTCATGACTGATAACTCGATAAGAGGGATTACTATGATTGGTAACAGAAAGAGATTACTGCAATTATTGATATCAGGGAGAGAGGGATTACTGTGATTGGTAACAGAAAGAGATTACTGTGATTGATAACAGGGAGAGAGGGATTACTGTGATTGGTAACAGAAAGAGATTACTGTGATTGATAACAGGGAGAGAGATTTAGTATGCTTGGTAACAGAAAGAGATTACTTGGAAAGAGATTACTGTGATTAGAGAGAGTGAGTTTCTCGTATAGTATTTATTAACACTTGGAGGTCCTTGCGGATGTGACCTACTTAATCCAGTTTGCTGGATTGCTTGCCAAGTCGCAAGAATTAAGTAGTGTTTTTAACATTTGCCTTTTGCCTTCTAGACTAATCAAGTAGCACTTTTTTACTTAGGTTTCAATTTAACCAAAATCAAATGCAATTTTATAAAAATAATTATGCCACTCAACTTTTTAACGTCAATGAAAGTAATCAAGGTTCAATATACCTCCCACACAAACACAAACTGGAGTCTCTTGTGGAAAAAGAACTCGCTCGTAACAAGATATGCAATGGAAGTATTAATGTAAAAAGGTTGTAAAGGCTTACTTGTCATTTCAAATATATTTTATTCGAGATGGAGAAAAAAGTTGAGTAGGGTTTTCCTAGCTTTTAGAGAAATTAAAGATTTTTTACCTCCACTGATTTGCTTCAGTTTCTGTTTAACCGGCTTAAAGAATCTATAACAATTTGACTCATAACGCTATTAAAATGCTAGTTGTCTTTTAAGTTTTGTACTGACTTTAACTCTTGGGCCAACTTGAACGTTAGAATAAATTTCATAACATTTGATTTATGCGTCAGAATAAACTAACTTTAACTTAAACTTAAAACTTTAAATCTTTGAAGGAAAGTATGTCATCCATCATAAATTATTCAATAACTGAGAAAACTGATATCTAATCAAAGTTCATTATTGCTGTTCCATTTTTAATTATTCTTTTTTATAAATGCACTTCTTTTTCTGGATTAATTTGACGAACTATCTTTTTTTCGGCTCCGTTTGATGCGGAACTATCTTGTTATAGTTGGCAGATGTCGAGGAACGGGCTCATGAGAACTGGGTAAGTTTAGTTAGTATTGTCTTAAAAACCACAACACTTACCCGTTACCCTTACTCTACTCCCTCAACTCACTGCACCTCTCAATCAACTTTTGTCACCTCCTATGCAGAGTATGGAAAGGCTAAAAATATTGGACTGATTATTAACCTTTGTTTTTTAATTTATTGGAAACTATGTCTAGTTTCTTATTCTATGATTTCAGTTGTTATGGCTACACCTTTGTTTCGAGGTGAAGCCACAATGTTAACATCTATGAATGTCAACAACCGTATAATCGGGAAATTATCGTAGGGTAATCTTACTTTCATGAAAACATTTGGAGCCAATCATCTCTAAGTACAGAAAACTCTGGGTGAAATCCTTTAACAACTCTGCCTCGTTTTTTTTCAGTCTCAGAATTTTTAAGCAAAATTGAAAAGCCCGAAATCTTATATTGTGCAACAAATGGTCAAAATCAAAGAGCAAGGAAATATCAAAAACCTAAATAGGCAGGTAACAAGTATAAAACAAAAGGCCAGTGAAACAAACAAATATCCATAATCTGGAAATTCAGAAAGCAAAATTTATAATCAATGAGAGCAACAAACAAATAAACACTGGTTTGAATCTTTGTCTTTGACTTAGAAATTGCAGCCAAAAAAGACCAAATTGTAGAACTAATGGCTCCGAGAGTCCAATACACACGAACTGACTCCGATCGTCAGAATGTCTTGACTTGTGGTGACCGATCGTGACGGACTGTCACAAACTGTTACGGTCAAGGCCAGCCATTGGCAGGTCATGAGAGACTTTAAAAAATCTTTTCACATATTTTGGGAAAGGTTAAAAGTCTTGACCGATGAAGGCTGATTGTGACACACTGTCACAAACTGTCATGGTAAAGGACGGCCAGTGGCATGTCGCGAGGGACTTGCAAAAATCCTTTCACGTTTCGTTGCCTGGTTAGCCTATTTAGTAAGATGCCAGTCTACTGAGCGGGAGGCTCATGTTCGATTTCCAGCCAGACCATCACTTAGGGTCTTAAAATAATGAGAAGGTGCTGCCTTTGCTTTATTATTTGAAAATGGTTAGACCTTTACGTCCTCTTGAATAAGGACGTTAAACTGTAGTCTCTAGTCAAACCGTAGTCAAACAGTCTCCTGATCCCCTATCGGGGGACTAAAAAGAACCCACACACATCTGTCGTAAAGAATTCGACAATCCACAAATATTTATAACCATCATCCTCCACCTCTCTCATAACTTGTCCATCGGGAAGGGTCACTCCTTCGAGTTTGACAAGTTTTTCTCTTTTCATGATCAAAACTCCACATTTCTTTAAGCCAAACTCCGTTCCTATGTCTGTACTGAATATATAAGGGAATCAATCTGGTCACGAGCTTTACCAAAATGTTTTAAATCGTCCATAAACAACAGATGATTGATTTTAAACTCTTTATTACCCCATTCATAGCAAGCTTTCGTCTTCCTCAAAACCAACGTCAGTGACAAGCTATCACCTTGAGAGATACTACGTTTGATGGGCACGTTACCCAGACTTAATATTTCACCCACTGATGACAATTCAACTTTCCATTTTGACACCTAGCCGTAATAAACTGCTTCACATTTCCTGCAATACAACATATCCAGACATTCGAGAATCGAGCTGTATGGTATCATATCATATGTTTTTCTACAATCTATCCATGCCATAGATAGATTGGTATGCCTTTTTTTCCAGTCTCTAAGAATAGCTTTATCAATAAGTAGTTAGTCCTTAGTTCACTTACTTCCTTTCCGACATTCTTTCTGTTCATCAGGTAGGATCTTTTCTCTTCCAAAAACAGGTAAATACTTTTAGTAACCACTCCCGTTAACAACTTCCACATTAAAAGTAAGCATGATATAGGTCTATAATTATCAACTGCATTGCACAATACTGTCTTATCGTAGGCCATCCACTCAGGTAAACTAGCAACCCCGTTTAAAATATCATTTAACTGATTTGTGATCCTACTATGTAGGAAATCAAATATCTTTAACCAGAAACCTTGAACACCATCTCCTCCCAGTGCCTTTGAATTTGGGATCTTTTTAACTTGCGTTTTAATCATCTCCCAAGTTATACAAAGTCTCTTGCAACTTACCACTTGTTTTTGACACATTCTTAAGATCATAAAGCCACTCAGCATCGTTCTCATGTTCTTTTTGAACAACCCAAATATTATTCCAATATTTCTTAGATACTTCTGCATCAGGTATCTCTATCTGCCCTTTCTACTTCATTCCATTCCCGAAAGACTCTCTGTTGATCGACTTGGAAGAGGCGCTTTTGCCTATGCTAAGTTATTCTCTGTTCATATCTTTTTATCTTAGCACTTTTTGCAACTAATCTTTGTTTAAACTTCTCAATAATCGTCGATAACCCTTTTTTCCTTATGCGATATTTCTTGTCAAGATCCCTAATTTTCACCTGTTACTTCAATTAATCTCTTTTACTCCATTCCAGTATGTTAATATCTTTTCTTAGGCGTTTAATGGCCCTTTCAATTATTCATTACCACCAGTGTTCGGTTTCCCCACCACTCCTGGCCTCTTTTAAACCAAGATGTGGTGCAATCTAAGATGCACCAGCCCTTATCAAGTTGTTTCTATCGGTTATGCTATCGGTTTTGATAAACTTTACTAGACCATTTTCTGCCCTTGCTGCATGGCCTATTTTATGTTTACTACCTTTTTAAAACGAGTACCATCAATAGATGTATTCTCCTTTGCCATGTTCTTTATTTGGCTAGTGATGGCTTTCTCCTCTTCTGACAAATCAACTTCGTGATCCATATCTGCAAAATGATCCAGATCACTTTGATTTTCCTCTATACAAATACCACCTGCAAAGTCCAGATGTTGTTTTGAAAAAGCAATGTCAACGTTCACACAATCCTGTTCTTCATCATGTTCTAGATTTTCAACACCACCCACCATCTGCCATATTTCCTCAAGTTCTAACTCACTTAACCATCCATTCTTCCTTAAAGCCCGTGCCTGATCACATATCCTTTGCTCCGTCAACTCAAACATTCCATGCTCTTTGCATTTGTATATCTTTTGCCTGTATTCCCTCGCAGGGACACCATTCTCATTAAATGCATTAAAAACATTCTATCACCGCTATATTCACTTGCTTGCTCCATCTCATCCGAGCAGAAGTAGAATGACGACCGGGTCCTCGATGCTGAGCCGTGGAATGCCTGCCGGACGAGGCACCATTAGCATTACTGCCTCGTGCGCCATTCACGTTGTTATCTAAATGAATGAAGGTTACAGAACACCTTTGACATATACTTTAGCAAAATTTCGATTGCGCGCTTCGTATTAAATCTATCCCGATGATTTTTGGTGCAAACAAAGGTCAATAAATGAAGTTTTGGAAATTATGTGCAAAAATAATTAACTTTTTAAACAACTTTTATTTTTGACCTCGAAAGGCGAAACTAGTGTTTTCGCGCGGCGCGCTAATGCTCCAACATGTTTTGCAGCTCATCCGTCATATAGGTTTATTTGGATTGCTGAATAATTAACTATCAAAGTGTGTGCGGTCGATATGGGTTTTCTGCCTTGTTTTGATGAAATTTTGTCATGTGTGAAAGATCTATAATACCGCTTATATCTCCGGATAAAAACCAGGCGAAACTATTCCGCACACACTTTTGACTGCCAGGTTGTCACTGATAAGACGTAAAAATTTCATAAAGATTGATTAAAACCAGACCGAGCATTAGTGTTCTGAATGTGTCGATGTACCCCGTTTTTGTTGTTGGAGAAAACTGCATTTAAAGATTTGGCGGCAAATGTGATAGTTTTTACATTCCTGACCCACCCACTTCCTGAGTACATGAAATGTAATTAGCTTCAACCAATCGTGTGCTTTATTGTAATTAGAGATGATAAAATGGTTTGACATCTATTATCGCGGGCAGTTACGGACTACAGTACTACGCAACCAACTGTGAAAACGTTGACACAAAACACCTGCCTGATGATGGTTAAGTCGACCGAAAACGTTCGTTATTTTTAATATCTTTTAACATTTATAGCCAAAATTTTTAAAAATATTTTACATAGAGAATTCAATTTTAAAAATAAATTTATTTCCCTCAAGGAATAAAAGGAAAACATTTTGCTTCATATCTCAATTGGTCTTAAAGTAATCGAGATGCGGTTTTCACCAAAAGATAGCACTTTTATGGTAGAATTCTTAAATCGAAAATCATAAAAAACAGTAAATTAAAGCTTTTAACATATTCTGTAACCTTAAAATCATTAAGTACAGTACTGTACTGGAAAAGCTGATACTTTGAGCTTTAGCATGTTGCCAGAACAACCGAAAAAGAGCGATGTTCAAGCCGTGTTCAAGATGTCAGCTTCTTGCAGTACTGTCTACCACCAAGTTTTTTGATTATACGATAATTTTATATTAATCAAAACCAGAAGTTGATTTACTGTAACCACGTTGATGCCATGCTTTGTTTCATTTCTTTTTTTTTTCTAGAAATGAAATTTTTACTCTACTATAGTGAACAAAGCTTCATTTTACATTACTGCACTTTTCTTAGCATTTTGAAATCTATGTAATATGACTGGCACCTTATATCAACACGAAACGAGAGAACAGAGATAATTATATTAATACAAAACGTCATCAATTTTCAAAACCAGTTAAATCTGTTAAACGATCTTGCACTTTAAATCAGTGTTTGAAATGTAGAATATTCAGCAAAAGATTTTGAAAAAAGAAATTAGCAAATATTTATTCACACCTCTTGTAGTCCCAGGTCTGGGGGAACCCCTGGGGCTTTCATTTGGCGAAGTACCATTCATCTAAAAACAAATTGCAAAGGTTACAATAAATTTCTCTGCTATATATAAAAGATGTAACAATCTGGGAATGGACAGGAGAATCACAATCAACAAGTCCCAAACACTGAAAGTGTGTTACTTAATAACTAGGTATCTGAACAGTCACTACTAGAATGCTCCTGAAAATAAATAGCAAAACAGTTACTGTTCACCAACAGGATACCTAAATTGCGTGCAATGCTACAACTGGTTTTGGCTCCATTAAGCATTTGTAGGTCTTCTCCAGTTTGTTTAACATACACTGTAATAAAAATGTAAACTCTACACCGTAAAAAAGAGAGTAAGTACTCAGTAAGTATTCTCTCTTTTTTACGGTGTAGAATTTACATTTTTATTACTAAATTGTTTCTTTAGAAACACCGACG
>JAOBBB020396408.1:0-17489 GCA_025331005.2 Zoanthus gigantus | reverse complement strand
GAAACCTGAGCCTCGTGATTCTTGTAAACTTGAATTCTTATTTTAAAAAAAGTTTCTATTATATTCTGAGCAAAATAGCTCGTTTCTGACTGGATAATTTCTAGAAATGAATAGGTTATGAATGGGTTTTTGGGTAAAAGAATGAAATACGGAAGTTTCTAAGGAAACACCTCCCCGACAGTCGTTTTGGCTTTGTCAAAACAAAACGAAATCAAAAAACTAAAAAAAAGCAGAAAATTAAAATACTTTGAAATCTACACAGTCCTGGCCCTTTCTTAAGATACTAACACTTGGAAATTTTTCTTTTCTTTCCAAAGCACTTGTGAGAATGACGCTGAATAAAAAAATGGAAAAGTACTGTGGCTGTCTCGCCGGCACGGGTAGGTTTTATCATTTAAATGTATACAGAAAGATAGCAAGCCATTGCCCTCTCCCCACAGGTGAGAATCAGCTGGGGGAACACGCAAAAACTCTTCCCATGCTTCATTTTTAGCCGGACATAACTTTTCTTTTCTTCTATGATTCATACAGATAACAGCAAGTCAGATTATAATAAATAGCTGAATTATTATTTTAAGAATGTTATGTTTTTTTTTAAACCTAAAAGTTTCCAAAGGTAAAAGCAAGATTTTTCTTGATTTCTCGAGCTGGAGTAGAGAAAAGATACGCTCTATG
Source organism: Zoanthus gigantus (assembly GCA_025331005.2). Classification (NCBI taxonomy): domain Eukaryota; kingdom Metazoa; phylum Cnidaria; class Anthozoa; order Zoantharia; family Zoanthidae; genus Zoanthus; species Zoanthus gigantus. The sequence goes on along the minus strand of JAOBBB020396408.1, from coordinate 16,814 downwards.
CACCTTAGGTTCGTAAAATGTCACTTTTAGCGGGCCGTCAGATATTATTTCAAGTTATTATAACAATATAGCAACATTTGTTTTCTTTCTTTAACTCCATTTACCATCGGAGTTATATAGGTAGATATCGATGCTTTCGATTGTTTGTTAAAACTGACAGATGTCATTAAGCTCGTTCACATAATCCAAACAAACGGATTTGAAGAAGTGTTACTATTGCTATTGTAGAAAAGCCTAGCAATTTAGCAATAAAACTCACATTTCTATGGGTTTACCGGCAGAATAAACCATGCAGGAAGTTGGGAGAACACGAGAAAAGCCGTGTAAATGCCCATAAAAATGTTATTTTAGAGTCGATATTTCTAAACTATATAGCTAACTTTGTAGTCTATACAGACCTGTAAGCCAAACCACGTTTTTCTATCTATTCATTTCTCCTTACAGTGAGTTTTGCCATTCTCTGTCCGATCTTATGCGCTTTAGCCGTTCTGCCAATCGCCATGATATCAGTTGGTAAGTATTTTCTAAGATGCTTTCCGTTTGTATCAATTTTGCTGATTTTTATGATAATCTCCGTACGTTAGCGTGTGTTTTCCGGTAGGCTTAATACACTTATGTCTGAACTTTTACGGGTACATAATTTTAGAGAATCTATTAACGTAATCGTTATCCCTTTTCAACAGTACAAAACATTCATCAATAAATTTTCTGATCTGTTTCTCTAGTGTTTATAAACTCATAATCTTTCTAACCTTTCTGATCCCAGGCTCCGTGTATCTCAATTCCTGTCAGGCGGACGTGAAAATTCCGATCTATCTTATCGTTGGTGGTTGTTTTTTTCTCGTTTCTGGATGCTGCCATCCAACAGGAAGGGACGAAGAAGGTTCAACTACCCACAATCCCCTTGGCTACGTGCTGGCTGTCTTTAATGTTGCCTGGCTTCTTACTGGGTCAGCTTGGGTTTTTTCAACCTACCCCCCCGACTACTATGATTATTATAGCATGCGGTATTGCCACAAAGGGCTGTACCTGTTCGCTTTTTCTATCATAATAATACAGTTCGTATTGTTTGGTCTGGCAGTGATTTGTGGCATTGGATTAATTGTTTATTGTCTGTATTATAAAAAGTAGTTTAGTTTAATACGAAACTGAAGATAAGTTTTCGTGAAGTGGAGATATTATTATTATTATTATTACTATTAATATTATTATTATTATTATTACTATTATTGTCATTATTACGATCTCTGTTGTTATTATCATTAATATTATAAATATTGTTACTGCTATTATAATTGTAACTCTTCGGTATTGACTAAAAGAAACCTTGCTTTTTAAAATAAATTAAAGTTTCCGAAGCAAAATATTAGCAATTGTATTTAACAAAAGAATTAAAAAAGCCAGTAAGGATGATTACAATTCTATCTCTTCTAATTTAGTTTTTTTTAACTCGCTGTTCGATACTTTGTAGGAGTAGCAGTGAGTTATAGTTAAGGCTTTCATACTGTTGAAAATAATTGTATCATTACTTGAAATAATTGTTATTAAACAGGACCGTGAGTCTGACGCACGTAGTACATTATTTAGTGATTAAGTAAACTGTGAGAAAGAACCTGATTATCGAATTGCATGAGCATTTGAATGTAATTTTAGCCGTAACTTTACGAGAAAGCGTGACAAAATAGCTAACGGAAGTCACGGTCTGTGTCAATGTGAAACTAATTTTAATTGTACTTTCAAGGAAGTTAGAGTGACGAAGGTATATATACATGTATACTCTGAACGTAACATGTAAACAGTGCCGGTCTGGTTTCATTTATTTAACGGAAATCTTTCAAACATCTAAATGAATACGCTCTAAACTTTTAGAAATATATACTTGTAAATTTTGTAGCGTAAACAGAGTGATTGTAACGAACAAACCGATGTATTGAGTGTCTGATAAAGAATAAAAAGTGAAATACAGTCCTCGAGTGTGAATTAGTTAAACTTACTCCTACGAATAGGATGGTTTCTGAAAAGGGTTTTAACAATCATAGGACGTAAATTACAACCAGTTCACACGCTTCTGCTCCATCACAGCAGCCATTGTGATGTCGAACAGGTCCCCAGAGGAGATTCTTTTTAACCAGTGTCATTCTCATTGAGCTGGTTGTGATTTACATGCTCTCATGTCGGAAAACAGCAGAAAAAAAGTTTATTTTGTTTATCTATATTTTTTTTACATAAAAGCTTTTCTTATCATACAACTGAGCCTGTTTGTAAGCTAAGCCATGCTGATTAGGACCAACAAGGCCGAAAATGCTGTCCATGGCTGCTAACATTGATTTAGGCTCAATTTTATGCAGGCGGTGGATTTAAGGGGTAATGCCCGCTACCAGCGTGGCTTTAGTGCGCATATTAGTAGCTTCAGGTTAGCTATCCCCAGGGTGACCTCTAATTTTTATTGATACCTATCTGCCATTTATATGATTGTTTGTCTCGTTACCTGTTTGTTTGACTCTAAATGTTTAACCTGAAGCAAAATTATTTTAAGGGGCGGATCTTTTGATTTTTTTAGAGGTATAGGAGTGAAATATTTAGTCCATGCAAGAATATTTTTTTGCACAGGCGAACACTAAGAGCGAAATATTTTTTCCCGCTAAAGTTCACGGTCCTAATATAAGATTTTTTTGTTTGTTGAGTGCTCCCTTTGCAGGATTTTTTTTCCTCAAATGTGCGCTGCACGTTTGCTTATTCTCTTTCTCCTAGAGTTGCTGGAAATTTTTTTCTAGCTCAGTTCTAGCCTCTCTCCCTCCTCTCAAAAATCAAATGGTCCGTCCCTAAGTTCAAAGACAAATGAACATCCCAAATCCCTATTTTAGTTTTAATGTATTTTTGAGGATAATGTTAACAAAAGGTCTACATATTACCAGTTAACAGTGAATCTCAGAAAAATGCGAGCACTTCCAACTAGCTTTGTTGTACACCACTGATGATGGCAAGCGCCCTGGAGAAACATGTTTAGTGTTAAAGTTTTATCCATTTTTGCGAACGAGCCAGCCAAGCGAAGACGCGAGGCTGGCGAGGCGGCAGCATCATAGAGCCGTACGAGGCTAAGCGAAAATAATCTCGATCGCGTGTAACCAGTAAGGTAATATTCTATGACGTAATTTTTTTAAGCAGCCGGGAGGACGTGTTGGCAGTGTATCATGTGACTTATTCTTAGCCAATCGTTGCATACGTCCTTTATCAGTTTATCATTTCACGTGATTGAGCAAGCTAATCGCGTTGCGTGTTCTTTGCTGGTTTGAAATCGTCTCATGTTGGTCTCGTGGAGGTCTCGTGGTCTTGAGTGAGATTCTTCCTACGTCACTGCGAAAGGTAGAGGTAGCAAACAAAATCCCTTTTGTTGATAGATTTAAGTCGTTTTTGTGCGTTCTTTTTTACCTACAAGTGTGTGCACTTCAGGGAAGTTCTTTCAGAGAACCATCGAGTTTTCTATTCGAGCTAGCAGGCTCAAAATCAGCTAGAAAGCTGAATCCCGGCCAAACGTGCCAACGTCGGCTAGCATACCGAAAGCTCACCGAAATTAGCAAAAATTGTCATTGAAATAGCATCTATATTCATTAAATTTCATTGGGCCAACGTTCCAAAAACCAGCACAATCTAACGAAGCATTGACACGATCATACAGAAGTTAATTGACTCAAAAAGATCGACTCAAAGTCGCCTCTGTCATTTGAAATCAGCCGCCATTAAGCTTATAGCGTTGAAGCAGAGAGCTCTTCATTCAATAGATCGCAAATCGTGAAAACGGTGTAAGTTGACTCAAAAACGTACCAAGACATCTATTTAAGCTAACACAAGTGTAACACACTAAAAAGAACGCACAAGAACTTCATTTGAGATTATGTTCCTCCCGTTGTTTCTAAGCTTACTGTTATTTTCACATGTTCACGTTAGTCACACTCGGATTCAGAATTGTCCACCATATACAGCATGTCCAGACGCTTATCAAAGTCATATCACTGTCACTTTATTTAGATTTAAGGGGAGATATTTGTGAAGGCGAATTCCTTATGCTTCAAATGGTAGTTTTAACCCCTTTGCTATTTCAAACAAGGAGGCTCATATTATTCATGGGAATATTATAATCAAGAAACTACTGAAAGTGCCTATCACCCCTAGCCAGTTTTATGAAATTTCAAAAATATATATTTATATTTAAGATGTTTTCTGAAGAAATTTTTTTTACTTTGGTTTCTGTCTTCATTTAATCAGTCGGCGAAAATCGTATTTTAAGCACATTTTCCGCCATCTCGGATAAAAAAAGGAGCAGTAGGGGGATTGGGCACTAACTGTCGTGTGACGTCAACCCAGTATCACAAACTCTAGCAACTAACTTCCTCTCTATACTATTATCATTTTCGGTAACTCGTTCACGTAAGAAATATGCCTGATAGATGTGTGGTTGGTGGATGTTCTGCCTTCCCAGATGTTAAGAAGGGTTTAATTCTACATGCAATCCCATTTTTAAATGATGAACGTCCAGAGGCTAAGAAACGGCGAAAAAAGTGGGTTGATTTTGTTAAACAAAAGAGAGCTAGGTGGGAGCCAACCCGAAATTCGTCGGTATGCTCAAGGCACTTCACCGAAAACGATTTTGTTCGCCGCTTCACTTTTATCGACGAAGTAGCAAAGAAGCCATTTTTACCAAGGCTTAAACGAGATGAAATCGGCGTAAACGTTGTGCCATCTATTCATGCTGAAGCGGTCACCACAAAAGTTGTCCTAAGTGAAAGTGCGAAACGTCGTATCAAGCGAACGGTAAGAATTGTCAATTGTTTCGCGGAACTTTTTCATTTATGTAAACATCTAAAAAATTTTTTGAACTAATCATATTTTTCATCTTCAATATATTTTAGACGCTAAAGAATGCGAAGAAGAGGATGGCATCTTTGGATGCTACCGAGACGGCATCTTCCACGTGTCGAAGTGATTTTGCGGAAATCGAACCGACAGAGATCAATCTTCAAAGCTCCGCTGTAGCTGAAAAAAGCTCCACGGGATTATCAGGAAACGAGACAGATAGTGTCAATGAATTGGTAAGGAGCCTGTTTGAAGATATGTTAATGCATTTATGTTTTGATTATTTTTTTTACCGTGCATGTGGTGGGTGCAATGCCATGAAAATGCGTGACCTCCGCCGCAACAGGCCAACTTGTAGTCACGTCAACTCTGCGAATTTATTGTGAATATGTTTTGTAGACTTTTAGGTATATTTGGATCAAAAAGAAATATTTTTGACATGAGACAGGTTTTTCGCCTGGTGGTTTGAATTACTTTGTCTCCCACATTTTTCTTTGAACTTTCTTATATTTTATTTTACAACTTGTATAAATACACGCCCCAGTATGTAAATTACTGCAGTCGTCTCTAGATCTGCTCAGATTCTAAAACTTTAGGGAATTTTGGTAGAATGGAAATTTGAATATTATTGAACACAGATTACTTTGAAATACAAACTCCTTAATTTCAAAGTTCTGAGATACAATTTTTTTAATTGTATTTATGCATGTAGAGTGAAGAGCAAGCAACAGTTTGCACTGTCAAGCCAGAGGCAGAATGTGCTGATTGTAAAAGGCTGACTAAGAGAAACCGAAAGCTGAAAAATAAACTAATCTCTGCAAACACAAAACTAAAGAACAGCAGAATGGACATCAAAAAATTGAAGAAACTCTCTGAGGAAAACAAAGCAGGTATTTTCTGTTTTGCAATGAGTCTTTTTTGACAGAATAATGTGCTGATAATATAACACTTTTTGATATGGATAAAATAACATAGACATATTTCATGTTTGTTTTTTTCTAGGTAAAAAAGTTTTACCTGACAAAATTATTGAAGAGCCTTATGTTGAACATGATGATGAAACACAAGATTACAACTATGAAAGTGGACATGAGACAACTGAAGAGGAACCTTGCTTTTCATCAGATGGATGCTATGAACCTGAAACTGACACCGAATCACTTTCAGAATGTGAAGGAAACTTGGACTGTGCAGAAAACAGGTGCATATTATCTTTTGAGCTTATATCAAATTAATGATATTAATTGCTTATCAAGAGGAATAATGTTCAACCTGCACAAAAAGTAAATTATATCATTTTTACCTATGTGTGGGCAAACATTTATTTTAATTTCAGTAACATCTCGGGCTTGGTGAGGGGGGAGGAGTAGTTTTTAATCTCATTATAGGGTCAAACATTCTATGAAATGTGGTACAAAGTCCCTGCATGTTTATGTACAAGCATTTTTAAAATGTCAGTAGACCAGTTATAAGTATGATTATTTGAATGTTAATATTTTTTGTAACAAATTTCATTCCTTTGCAGAGTGTATATAAAAGATAACAACCTACGAACACAGCCTAAGTTTATAGTTTTCCTCTCTCAACTTCTCCTCCTTTTTAAATTCTGTCACTCCTGCAAAGCTGATAATACACTTGTGGAGACAAGCCAAGTTGGTACAATGGCAGTGATAACATCCACCTGCACCAACAAGCAGTGTAATAGGAGAGACACGATTTGGAGAAGTCAGCCATACATGCCTGGTACAAAGATGCCTGCTGGTAATTTCCTCTTGTCCATGTCAATTCTGCTATCTGGCAGCTCAGCATCAAAGGTATTGCAGATGTTCCAGCATATGGGAGTAGCCTGTTTTTCCCTCAAAACATTCTTCAAGCACCAACATGTAAGTTGTTAACCACACATAACTTGGTAGTAAAAATGATCCTACTTATAAGCACATTTATTTCATCATGGTCAGAATATATGATCTACAGGCATAATTTGTTAGGTGGAAAAATTGGGAACATATTAGTCTGCTTATGAGTTTGGATTAGAGAGGATGTATTTGAATCAAAACCGTCTTTCAACGACTTCTTTTTAAAATTACTAACATCGATATTTAGTAATGGCAGGCCCTCACAAAGTGGGATATCCAAAGATATCCACGCCAATGTTATCAATAGACCTTTTTCAACATAAGATCACATGGTCTGTCAATCAATCAATTCCAGTTTTGATCCCCATTTATCTAAATAATATTTTGGAACAAAAAGGAGTGTGAAAGACTCTAGTGTGATATGTAAAAAAACAAAAATCACTTTTTCCTATGTAACCATGTACTGTTTCTAAGTCTGTCAGATTCTCTTGTGTTCCTGAATAATGTTATTTACACCATGTGATCAGGTGTTGCCAAAGGCCTATTGGAAAATGTTGATCATTTGAAATTGTTCACAACAGGATAAACTTTTTCCAACCATTCACTTGTTCTGGAAGGCCTACCAAGACAAGATGATGAGCAAATTAAAGGAATTAGGCCAGAAAGTGGTAATAGCTGGAGATGGACGACATGATAGCATGGGGCATAGTGTTAAATATGGTGCTTACACCATATTTTGTTGCACTTTGCCCCTCATTCACTTCTTCCTTGTTCAGGTAAATATGTTGCTATGATAATCTGTTATGCTGATTGTTATGAGTAATTACTGGGCTGCCTGTGGGGCAAGCCCAGTTTTAAAATACCTTCCGTTTTTTTTTTCTCCGCGAGAAATAGCCATTCTTGCGCAACCGCTTTCGTTGTTTACATATTTTTAAAGACTAAACTTTCTGTAAAACAGCTGTGCAATGTCGCATGTAAATTTTGAGACCTGTGTACTAGCATTTTGGGTTGATAAAAGCTCTTCTTTATTTTGTTTGCAAGGATATATATTGTAGGGCATTTATTCCTTGCTTTGTCGGTCTTAATCGGATTTTTTTGGCACATTGAGACACTACACCATGTGAGTTCGTTTTGAAAATAACGCTTCGTTATTATTCGTTGTTATGCATTCTGCCTTGAGTCACATTCAGTCTTTGACTGCCAATTTTTTAGGAGCAGAACTTGCTTAATAAACACGCAACAAAATGATCTAATTTCAAAACAAAGTTGTTTTCACGCAAAAACGTTGAAACTATGCAGTCATTCAGTTGCACATTTACACAAAACGATTTTATTCCAAAAGTAAACAGGAGTAGACTCCTGAGAATATTTTCATTCAAGCTAAAAATAGAAAATCTGTGGCGCTCGTTTCTGCATTTCTATGGTTTTTTCACTGGCGCAATTTGTTTACAACTTTCATGATCCAAAGGTCAAGAAAAACCAACTGGAGGGTCGAATATACACGAAGAGTTCAGTACTAGTGAAGATTAAAGTGACTGACACAGGCAACCCAGTGAAGACTCTGTAGAGTCTCTTGTTTGTTATGATTTTTCAGACAAAATAAATATGAGCCAATAACTCATTTACTTTTTGTCAACCACATATTTACAGTATTACACTTTGTTTATGTTCTGATGAGCTAATTTTTGTTTTTACAGTGTATTTCAGATTATGAGTAAGAGTAAGTGACAATAAAAAAACAAACTGGTGTAAAAATTTTACTATAATTTATATTTTACCAGTAATGTATTCATTTGCCTCAACTATTTTGCTCAAACAGAATTGAACAATAGTTTCATTTTATTTTTGTAGAGAAATGTCGCAGGAAGTAGTACGGCTATGGAGTTCCTCGGGTTCAAGAATTGTATGGGATATCTCCTAGGAAGTGGTCTGTTGATAAGCACATTAATAACCGACAGGCATGCTTCTATCCGTAAATACATGCGAGAACAACAGAAAAATATCAAACATTACTTCGACCTCTGGCATCTTAAGAAAAGTAGGAGACAAATTATATAATTGATATATGAAAATGATTCTTAACTTTGGATGTTGTTGTTTTAGACTAAAGTTTTATCTTGCCATTTGAGATATCTGGGAATTTAGAAGTTATCCTTGTCTGCACAGGACCTTTGTGTTTTTAAAACAAAAATCCCAAAATTATATCTGTCAGTGTAGGTATATGAGAATGAAAAATCTATAAATTTCCAATGCTTTTATCCTCAGAAATACACAAAGTTTTAACCAGCATCAGCAAGGAAAGTGGCTGCTCAGCTTTGACCAGCTGGATCCGACCCTGTGAGAATCATTTCTTCTGGAGTGCTACCTCAACTTTGTCGGGAAATGGCAATGTTATATATGCTAAATTCAAATCGTTTTTAAGTCATGTGATAAACAAGCATGATAATTTGGATGATCCACTTTACAACAAGTGTAATCATGGTGAAATTAAACACAGGACATGGCTTGACAAGGGCAAGTATATTACTTTTATATAACAGGAAGAATGAGATAATTGGGCTACACAGTAACACGGCACCACTGTTTCAATGTATGTATACATAAAATATTGACAACGAATTTCTTGTTTTTTTTATAACATATTCCCCAGTGTATGAAAAAATGTGCAACGCCCTTAACAATACTTTTCTGGTGAGCAGTATAAAGCAGGCCTCACCTGAGGCACAAACAAGCTGTCTGGAAGGGTTCCACTCCACTCTAAATCACTTTGCACCAAAAATGATAGCCTTCTCATATATAGGGATGTATTGCAGGTTGGCATGTAGTGCTTGTCCAGTTATTTTATTATTATTAGTACATTTTCATTACTCACTATGAAGTTTGAATTCTTGATACAATTTATTGAACATATTTTGAAAAGGACTCTTTAGAGTGCATTGTTATTATTACTGTCTCACTATTCTTAAAATTAGGCACATAATTGCTGTCCTGTATTTCAATCTCAACCTACAACGAGAAGTTTAGAAGAATGCTGATGGGTCTGAACAAACAAAGGTGGTGTGGCCAAAATTTAAAAATGGGGAGGCGACTGTGCGCGATGTGAAAGTGGAGCCCAACTTTGGTGAGATAGAACTAAGTGAAAGATAAAATAATTGTGTTTTACATAACTTGCAGTATCTTTGTCAGGTAGCTGTTTAACTGTTTTGTTGTGTTTGTTTATTGGCCACTAAACAGGTCCCATTACTTTTTCAGATTATGTGGAGGATATTTACCAGACATATCTCATTGCCCATGAAATAAAAAAACTCAAGGCTGCCATAGGGGAATTGGGTGATATGAGTCCCGCACCTATGAATACAATGTTGGAGAGGCAGTCAAGGGACGAGGCTCTAATTAAAAGAACACAAAGAAAGGGAAAGGCAGTCAAAGATGTGCCTCCAACAACACCTGGTAATTTTAACAAATTAGGATATAGAGACATACATTGTAAGGTTCAAGGCTGGTTAGGGTCAGTGTGTTGTGTGCCTGCGTATGAGTCTGAATTTCTAAGTTGAAACCCTTATGGACCACAATGATCCCTTTTAGGGGACCACGACACCATCGACAAATTTCTACAACATTGGAATTATTCTTGTGCTTTAACTGTGACACAAACTTTCAATCTCCCAAATCACAATAAATCTATTAGTTTTACCACCATATATGTTTTAGTTTCAGAAACGCAGATCCAGCAGCAGCCAAAGACTACCAAAGGAAAGCCTCGTTACTGTTCTGCATGCAAGCAGCCAATGAAGGGACACAAAAATGTGACTGCATGCCCCAAAAATCAGTTGCGACAGAAAGTAGTCTGATTCAGATTAAACACAATGAAATGCTTAACCTTTATTGTGGAATTGTACATAGAATACAAATACCATAGTTATTCACTTTTAAGTCACATCATAACTGGATTTTGAGAAAGACTGCACTACAATATTTTCTGAATCAAAACTAACATGAAGTCAGTGTGTTGTCCATGTCAAAGTATGCAGTGCTCCTTAAAAGTGAATAATTACGGCACCTTGTTCACTACATTCCCAGCATTGATGTCAACATCCTGGGAAGATGGGTGTTTGGAATAAAGTTAAAATACCAATACCAAGTAATTATCTATTGAAAAATTTACCAAACCAACAATTCACTTGGCTCTATTAAGTTATCCAGTTTTATTTAACTTCAACAACAATCATCATAAGCTAATTGATCAATCAGCATCTTCAGTTTCAAATCCAGCATATGCAGAATTATCTAGAAATGTTTTTCTAATGGAATGGTAGCTACACGCAGGCAGTGGTATCCGTCTTCCACCCAAGTATCCATGAATGAGGCGAGTGAATTCACGATAAGCAATACCACGCAGAAACCTGTAACAGAAGAGAATTTGCTTAGGTCAATGTAATAACTCAGTAGTTTGCACTTTGTATTAATCAACATATATTAAAAAAAGAAATGCTGGTACCCCAGTTCATGTTAGCTTTGTATTTTGCATAACTCAGTAATTTAAATTCATTAAATTGCATTAAAAACACTTATGTTTTCTTTATTTGTTCTGAAACTTTGAAAAAGTTTTCATGATTGTGAAAAATGGTTTTTCTTGATCATTTTTTAATTAATTTGTACGAATTAGTTTTTCAAAAAGCTGAATTTACCCTCTTTGAAGTGGTTCATGCAATTTCAGCTTCTTGAAAAACTTATTTGTGTAAATTGAATGTGAAACTGTATAATTTATTACCAAGAAAAATTATTTTTTGCTAGCAAATTTTAATCAGTGTGTAGTCTGCCAGCATTCTCCAGTTTCTGTCACCACAGAGTACACTACGTAAAGCAGTCGTGATGAACAACACCATTAAAGTAACACAAATTGGTATCTCACGAGGAAGAATTTCTAAACTTTTTAAAATGAAAAAAAATAGAATGATGAACAGGTATATCTTTATGATACTGCATTTATCATTGTAAAGCTGGAGGAAGGGGGGGTGGGGGGAGGAAGGAAGTTTGACATTCTCATTTCTGCCATCTTAACATTGATAGGCACATAACTAGCAGTATTCAACTGAACATGTAAAGAAATTTAGATCTACTTTCGATTCAAAAACAGAACATTTAAGCACAGTGTGGAAAATCAGTAGTTACTGTTAGCATGGGTTGTTTTTGTTATTCATGATAATCGAACATTCATAAAACAATTATGTTCTTGTAATTTTATGGTGTCGTACATCAATGAATATAAGCTTATTATAAACCTTTATTATATTATAAATCGATAAAAAATACATTCTGAAATTAAGTTTTCTGTTTTTTTGCCCAGTAATAGATAAGAGATATTCTGTTCATGCGACTGCATCACCACAAAACTTTATGAAAAGTGTAAACACTAAAACATTTCGCACGTGTGCAAACTTCGAGTTTTATTATGTTCTTTCAAACACTTTTTTACAACAAACATTGTTATAAATGGAAGCAAAACTTTTGAATAATGACATTGCCACATCTAGGCAAAAGTTTTGACGGCAATATATAAACGAAATATCTACAAACCATTTTCGCCACAATTGTCTGCCCTGACCACGTGTAGTTTTCACATTTGTGCATTCCGAGTCAGGCAACTTTCACCGATTGTAAAATAATGAATGTACGCAATTGCTTACAAATACTCTATCTCTAAATTAATTTAGTTTTATTCCTTTAAAAGCCGCTTGATAAAAATAGCAATACCTGAAGAAATTTCAAAACAATTGCAAAGCAAAGTGGACAATTAACTTCTATATCCGTTGTCGCTCTAGAACTAGTCTGATTTTCGAAGGAAAAGAATTGCTTTGATCTCTGTTTTTTTACACACAAACGAAAAATTGAAGAAGAGTTTATATCTACCTGTTTTCCGTACTAGTTTGGCGATACTTCGTTTTGTTTTTCGTTTTATATTTGTCGGCAGCCAACCGCAAACTCCATTTCTGCAGACAAACTTGGCAGAATCCTGGATGTTCTGTGACGCATTTCGGCTTGCTGTCCACCTCTTCAATAACCATTTCGCTTGACAGCCCTTCCATACACTCTTCTATTTCCCAACAGCACATAAATTCGTTCGGGTTTTGCAGGTATTCAGAACTGCATTTACCACATTTGCACCTACAGAAGAACCAGGGTTAAATAATCGATGTAAGAACTGAAATATTAAAAATGCAGCAAACGCGAGTGCTCTAGATCAGACTTACCACGAATTTACGGGTTCTTTTCCCTCGGAACGGTTTTGAAGCTTAAGCTCGAATTCAGCTTGGGTCTCTTGCTTTTGTCGATACTCAGAAACCCACTCTTCAGTCGCTATGGGTTCATCTTCGTAGGGCTGATACGTATCTGCGTCCAGCTCTGTTTGCGAGACTGCATTCGCTTCAACTACGGTCCCTTCCTCGACTTCAATGTTTTCACAAACGTAGCTTACCTCTGAATCGTCAGAAAAATAGCTTATTTCGGAATCAGTTTCACTTTCTGACATTTTTTCTTTGATAAATTGCAAGAAACCGAAGAGAAAACGACTTCTATTCAATGATTCTAACTCGCTGTTTGCTGTGTTGTATTAAACTATTATGCTGTTTCGCAAGATACTGGGTTGACGTCACACACTTGTTAGTGCCAGTCCCCCTTAATGCTCCTTTTTTACTTCGAAAACCTTATTTTCAATCGCGTCGCAAAAATAGGGAATAACTTCAAATTCAATTTTGTTGCTTGTTTTTGCTTGTATTTGAGATCTACTTTTGAGGAAAAAAAAGTTTGGCTAGGGGTGATAGGCACTTGAAAACAACATTTTATTATGTAATGATACGTGTGAAGGGTCTATAGGCAGAACTCATTTCCAGAATTATTGCTTGAGCGATCCCGGAAAATTTTCTTGTGCAGTTGATTGCGTTCTAGAACTTTGTCTTTTTGTTTTCCAAAATCACCTTCATAACATAGCACTTAATGAGGTTTTTCAAATTGTTCATGAGACATGTAATGCAAGGCAAATCCTTGGTGTTGTTGAGGATGTTCGTGACCCTGTATGATCATGGATCAGAAATCATAAGGCATCATTTTTTGCAATGATTGCTGATGCTGTTTTTAGTGATATATTTTCTGAAAGAACTTTTGGAAGAATGACTGATGAACTCAAGTCTTTTTTCATTCTCCAGCAGTATAATCAATCATCTTGCACACTTTGTAGAAATCAAATTGTAAAAAATACTGAAATTTGTGTACTTTACATTACTAGCCCGCGATTGAGTTCAATTGAGTTTGAGAGCAGTGTTTCTGAGGCTGTTCATCCCAACACTAGGGCTCTTTATTGTGATGTTTCTGAATTACAGCACTTTGTCATTCTTCCTACATTTTTGAAAATCGAATTGTCATCACATTGTATTGATTAATCTTATTTCCTTTAACTATGGAAGTGCTTGAAAATTTCTATTTAGTGAAAGCAGTCGTACGCTGTTCAAGTCAGCATTTTACCATTAAATACTTAAATACTTTATTACTCACTTCCTCCCCGAAGGTACATGTAACAATGATAGTAGAGACCTTTAGCATCAGGTTTTTCGCGGCTAATCGGAAACCGCAAACTGCGGTTTGCGGTTAGCCGTTTGCAGTTTCAGGTTTCCTGGCTTTCGAACTTTAGCAAGGCGTTCGACTTGCTCTTGAAACATGAAGAATTGTGGGTAGCTTGGTCAGAAAAAAAAATGGCGGCTTCTGTAGCAAGGTTGGTATTGGCGTGATTTATTTTCCTATCTTACATTGCTTTTGCCAAGATAATCCTACTTTTTTTTTCAGGCGAAATTACGACGATATAACTGTGCTAACGTATGGTGATAGCTCAACAAGCTCTGACTCATTTGATGAAGACTTGCTCGATGAAATCTTTGTTAGTTCTATGTTCCCTGATTACAAAGTCGATTACCCGAGAACAAACATCGACGACTTAAACGATAGTGTGTTGCAATGTTTAGGTATCAAGCAGTGTAGCCATCAAAATAGTTTGTTTAGATGTGTAGCAAACGGTTATCCTTGTGCGTGAAAATTTGATTATACGTTTTGACTGGCGTTTCGTATGTAAGCTTATTTAGTCTTGTGTTTTCAAAGGTTTCAGAAGTGTGACATGTACCGCCTATTAGAGGCTTTGCAAATTCCAGAATGCTATATCTGCTCCCAGAGAACTTTTGTCACTGGAATGGAAGCCCTTATGATCCTCTTGCGAAGGCTTACTTACCCAAATAGATGGTGTGACTTACAAGCCATGTTTGGAAGGTCCGAACCTGAGCTAAGCTTAATTTTCCAAAAGGTATTAAACCTAGGTAACAGAACTTGCCTTATAAAACAAGGGCGAAGTGGTTTGGTTAAAAGCCCCATTCTTTCGAATCAAGCACACAAAAACCTCCCTGAATATTATAGAGACTGGAATCTCCTTAAATCACATAGAACTTGTTTTATTATGGTCACATACAGATTTTATTTTATTTACCTAGATACTTGATGATGTTCACGACAAATTCGGTCATCTCTTGGAGACCCTAGATCTGGTATGGCTTGATCCTGGGATTTTTTCCCAAGTTATACATGAGAAAGGTGCACCACTTAACCAGTGCTGGGGATTCATTGACGGTACCCCAAGACCAATGGCACGCCCAACAAAAAATCAAAAGATTATGTACAGTGGACATAAAAGGACACACTGCATAAAGTTCCAGGTACAACAGCATGCTGTGTATAATATGGATCCAAGAAAAATTGGTTTGCCTTAGGACCAAAATTTTTTAAATCTTTCAAGGCAACTCTCTCCCACACCATGACAAAGCCCTAAAAATGAACAGACAAGGAACTACTGCAACTACTACTTCTTATTCAAGGGTATACATGTATATTAGAGCGAGTTTAACTTAACTGTCTGCCAAACAGCGGGTGAAATCCATGTTCTGGGCTCCCACCAGTGACGTACCTGGATCTGAGTATGCACCATTATGGCAATTTGTCAATTAAGATAAAAGGAAATTCAAAATTCACTTCTGGAATTCCTTGAGTCCATTGGGGGCCCAGAACAAAGATATCAGCGCTGCTTCGCAGACATTACTAACCGAGGTTAAATAATATGTCTGTAACGCGGCAGGCCGATATCAGAGCCTGCTGTCTTATAATTACCAATGGTCCCTTACAGTATTTTTTTAACCTGCCCATGACTATTGTTTTATATTTTTAACATTATTTCCTAGTCAGTTCAAGCTCCTAATGGATTAATCGCCCACCTCTTTGGCCCTATAGAGGGAAAACGTCATGATGCTTTCATGCTAGGGGTCAGCGGTTTGGCTGAAAAACTGAGAAGATTCCAGAAGCCAAATGGGGAACCCTATGTAATTTATGGAGACCCAGCCTATGGCCTGACAAGAAACATACTAGCTCCTTATAGGGGAGTTAGATTAACAGATGATCAGCAGGAATTCAATAGTCAAATGAGCAAAGTGAGAACCTGTGTAGAATGGGGATTTGGCAAGATTTGTCAGCTCTTTGCATTTCTGGATTTTAAGAAAAACTTAAAGCTTTTGCTCCAGCCCATTGGCAAATACTATTTGGTGGCAGTTATACTGATCAAGTGCCAGACTTGCTTGTATGGTTCTCAGACTGCTACAGATTTTGATCTTGACCCACCCATGTTAGAAACCTATTTGTCAAACCATTAAGAGTCATTGAGAAAACCAGGCAGGGCCAAATAATGGGGGTCAGCCGATTTACCTCAAACTTGTACAATTTAGTAGGCATCTGATAAAAGTAAGAATGGCCATATAAAAGCGTCAACGGACTTTTGGTTACCGAGATCACCACCCCCCCATCGGTTTTGCCCCCAAAAAAGCCAAAAATCGCTCGATATTTAAGCGTTCTTTGAGAGGCTACAAAATAAAAACTTGAAAATGGACAAACTTCGTTCGACTTCCATCGTATAATTTCATATTTGAATAGACATTTTACCAAGAAAATCAAACGTTTTGAAAATTTAGTTTGGTCTGGCGCTTTGTTTACTTATGGGGTCACGCGAGGTTTCATGATTTACCGCGA
>JAOBBB020396306.1:0-17504 GCA_025331005.2 Zoanthus gigantus | reverse complement strand
AATCAGTGATTACATTAACATACTAATCTATTAACAACCTAACATCTCTCTCTATTAATATACTAACACACTAATCAGTGATTACATTAACATACTAATCTATTAACAACCTAACATCTCTCTCTATTAATATACTAACACACTAATCAATGATTACACTAACATACTAATCTATTAGCAGTCTAATATCTTCTCTTTTTCTAATAATATACTAACGTACTAATCAATGATTACACTAACATACTAATCTATTAGCAGTCTAACACCATCACTCTCTCTATTAACTAATATAACCTATTAACACACTAACTTACAAATCTATTAACATTCAAACTAATCAATGCTTATATTAACATACCAAACAATAAAATATTAAAATATGCCAATTTATTAAGAACTTATATACTAATGAACATGAAGCAAAAATAATTCAAATAACATACACTTGATTTCAAATATAAACAACAAAGGTCGCTGAACTACTCTAAACAATGCGACAGATGAATCAAACATTTCAGGCATCATTAAGAAAATAAACAACCATATAAATGTTATCACCTAATTCACATATATATTTTTATCAGTGATGAGATAAATTTTCTCTTTTAAGTTATTTTTTATTTAATAATTGTTCTTGATGACTCTTTTGTAAACCATCATGCAATGTGACGTTGTCTTCCTCAATAAATATGATCATTATTATTATTATTATTGATTATTTTACTGCATTAATCTTCTAACATATGATATTAAATGAGCTTATGAAATAAAGTAAATAAGGGGCAATCGAGAACTTTATTTTTCCATTTTCCCTATTCAACTGCAACAAAGATTTTTGTAATAACTTCCTTGAGCAATGTCCATTGCTTAATCAGTTTATCAATTTGCCACATATAAAAAAGTTAAATTCATTTTTTTTGTTAATTTATTTACATTCATATCTCAATTTCAAAATTTACTTTGAGAGTCTAGCAATAAACCGAAAATAGCCACTTAAAATTAAAATATTGTGCAATTATTTCGGGTCACCTCAAATTCAATAGTTCCCTTGTTGCAAACTTTCTTAAACAATTAAAATCAATTTCCAAATGTTTTCTCCAAAATCGTCGATCTCGCCCCCAGACCTGTGCTGGATAACACGGGCTGTCAATACCGTGAAAGATTCTTGCAACAGATCGACCTGTAAAGACATGATCATGATGAACACTCGTTAAGCTTCTGATATCACGTGCAACTGCATTGAAATCAAATTGACTGCCAGAAAGTTGAACAGGCACGACTGTGTTTCCAGTCGCACGAGCCACACTCAAGTCTTTTAGTTCTTTGCGTGTGGCATCGTTTGAGTCACTAAAATATTTTTTAATAATTTGCTTGAGTTTTTCATCCGAGCTCTCGTCCACTTCTTCACTGCACATCCAATACTCTGAACACGAAATACTTTTCAGCGAGGAGTGCAGTGAGTTCAGCTGGGTAAGCTGCGTCCTCTCTTCCGCCACAATGCGATCTTCCAAGAAGTCGGAAATCTGATCACGCTCTTCGTTGCTAAGATCGCCAGGCGCCCGAACATGGAAAGATATGTCGTCCATCTCAACCAAGATTCCTAATAAAAGTACAAAAAATGAAAACAATGAAGAATATCAGAAACTAAAGAAAGCTGGAAGGTCAGATATAAATAAGTGACATTTTGAGTTTATATATGAGATCTTTAATAAAACTTGAATCATACTGATTTGTTCACAGAAATTTTTTTACAAACTTCCAGTCCAGTCCCTCATCATCAAATTACCTCACTTTGTTTCTGCTTTGTGCAATGAACGGGATAAAATTGAAATTCATTGATGACTTCTTATATATTAAACAAAAGATAAGTAGAAACGGAAGAAAATAAAAAATCTTTCCCAACAAACCTGATTGCCCTTTGCTGGCCATTTCTGGGTTATGAGCAAGTGAGCTGTTCCACTGAAGTGATCGTAGCTCTTTGCACACGGGATCTAAATCCCAGCCCATCTTGTCCACGATCTCCACTACTGGAAATGATATTAAGTTGGCCTTCTTGGATTTATTGAAAGATTGCTTCTCATTGTAGGCAAATGCCGCCGCAATTGGCGGAATCTTTTTTGCAAGGGCTCGTAATTGAGCGTACCCTCCATAGCATTTGATGTTGCAGGTCGATTTCACCATCTGCAATACTTCTAACCAGCATTTGTCGTGCAGCTCTAAATAACATAGCAGAGTTGCGATGTTCTCTTCTGGCATGTCGAGTTCCTGTACAAGTCTTTCCGTTGGAACAGCAACCTCGTGGCCACCGCAAATACGTTGTTCACGAAGAGAGAGAGTAACAGACTCTTGTTCTTGGCCGCCTGTTTCACTGAAACAAAGTGTTAAGAAGGTTTTGTTAGGGATTAGCTTTTGATTCCGTACTACAGTCGTGATTGTGTTTTTCCAAAGTTGGTAGAGTAGCTGGTTTTTCAAACTATAATTACGAAAATCCACTTAAGCCTTGACCGGACTTAACGTTCCTCTAGTGAAGCAAATTACAAAATCAAAAGTCACAGTGAGACAACTCACGGATACTACACAGAAGTAGAACTACAATTCAGCGGAAAACTAGCACCTTTCACTGCCGATTCGTTCAAGATTCGCGTCAAAGGGTTAAATTGTTATCTCAGTTTTCCCTCTGTTTTTTTTTTCTCAGTTTTTTATATTTTCGAACAAACAATGACTCAATAAAAGCAAACAATGAACCAATTTCATAAAACAATAAAACGGCACCGCGAAACCACTTCGTCGGAAAAGAACTGGAAGCCTTAAAAGTGAGGACAAGGTTTCGGTTTCGGTTTCGGCTTGGACGGAGGTAATTTTTTATCGAGGGAGAAAATCCAGATTACCTGGAGAAAATCCTTCTAGACAAATTACAATTGACAAATCTCAGCCAACACGCGAGTCCAAGAATCGAAATCGCATCCGTAGTGGTGAAAGACATAAGCAATTACCGCTCTGTCATCGTGACTCAACAGCTTTCGGAACCAACCTCCTTTTGCTCAGGGCCTGGTTCCTCAAAACCCGATTAGTGTTAACCCAGGGTTAACTTTTTAATACATATTCCTGTTTCCTACCTTCTATAGTTTGCTTTGCGCTGGAATTTCGGAGTTAACATGTTTCTTTTATTGGTAAAACTGAACAGTATTTTGTAAGCATAACAAAGCTTTACTTATGAAAAAATTACTCTTTGAATTTTGTCTTAATCCAGGATTAAGTTAATCGGAGTGTTGAGGAACCGGCCTAAGGTCATTAGTGGGTAACTAACAAGCAATAAAATAGAATTACAAACTTCATACGTGTTTTTTCCTTTTTGAAAAGATGTTGGAGCTGTGCCAGCTTCACTCATACCACTTTGCTCGTCCTCCAACGATTCCCCTTCGTCCTTACCACGCAGTAAGTTGTTACCCTGGCAACAATCAATGTCCATTCCTCCGTCACACAGTGACAGTAAACTCCGTCGGTTCTGCAGATTCTTATGACGAACGAGGCACTCACAGCGCGGGAAGAACTTGTTTACTAGTTTTTTTATGGTACTTCGATCTACCGTGTTGCCATAAATATGGCGGCGAAGCTCGTACATATCTTTCCCCTGAAATACAACAAGAAAGAACAATAAAACCAACATCTTCAAACAACAAGTTTGTGCTGACGTCAACGTTTCATCATCATAAAAATTAAGATACCAAAATTTCCCTGCAAGTTTTCGACCCCACTAAACATGATTGGAAAGTAAGAAAATTTAAATCGAAACTTTGAATTCGAAAGTATTCTCGATTTTTAGCCGTGCTTAAACTTTTCATGTTGGTTAATGACTGAGCTTTAGTAATAATAACAATAATAATAATAATAATAATATCAGATTTATATAGCGCATTTACCATATGAATATGTTCAAGTGCGCTTTACAAGCAAGTACAGAATTGACAGTTGAGAGACATAAATCGTCCGCTACAACCGCTCACAAATATTTAATATATCAATAATGCTCTCAGTAGAAGAGACAGACCACACTACATCAGAATTACTACTATACTCTCTAAGATAGATGTGTGAGGGTTCTTTTAAGTCCCTCGACAGAGAGATCGAGAGACTGGGCCTACAGTTTAACGTCCTTATCCGAGAAGACGGGAAGGTCTAACCATTTGCAGATGTTAGAGCAAAGGCAGCACATTCTCCTCAATTATTTTAAGACCCTGAGTGTTGGTCCGGCCGGGAATCGAACCCGAGACCTCCCGCACGGTAGACTGGCACCTTACCAACTAGGCTAGCCAGACGGCGGTCATAAGAACCATGATAGTTTAGGGTGTAGCGTTAAGATTGGCTGTAATAGAACACTACACAACACTTTAACCTTGAAACAAAATCAAGAACCTGGAATATGAGAGAGCGTCCATTGTTAATCAGAGTGCCGCAGATTTCCCCGTCGCCATAGTTACAGCTGTCATCAGAGGAAAACTCTAAAGTTAGTGCAGTGTCATACTCCTGCTTCGTGGCGTCATTTGATTGGACATCAACCGGAGACTGCTGACCACTATCACAGTCAAACGAAACACTTCCCCATTCGAGGGGTCCGTTCACCACGGGATCTGAACAACGTTAACAACATTGTCTGATTGAGTTAACAAAGAAATTTTAGAGGATTGGTTGAGGATTTGTGCCTAGCGTTTTTACTAAAACAAGTAAATTTTGATACATGCTAATAATTATTAATCTGAGGAACGAAAAACTCGTTGACGAATTACAGTTTTTGATCACCAAACGAATTTGGTCTTAAAAACTGTAACAATCTTTCGACTTTATTTCAAGTCATGATCATGTTCTGAAAACGATAAACAAGTGCAGTTGTTTAAAATCGAAAACTTTAGCTACAGGTCTCTAGAAGTTTTCACGCAAGTAATAATTAGGTCTCGATTGTTTATGTCATCGTCTCTAAACACAAGGACAATGGAAGTTATTTTTCCGCGATTGGCCATTAACACTATAGCATGAGTGGCGTTTTAAGAGCATATTCTGATAGTGTAATATCTACAATTTGGTACCTGATCACGTGCATCGCGTACCTCATAGGTACCGGATAGCGTGCTACCTACTAAATACATGCTAGCATGCAACCTAATAGGTACCGGATAGCGTGCTACATACTAAGTACTTGATAGCGTGCATGCTAGCTACTAGGTACCTGATAGCGTGAATGCTACCTACTAGCAACCGGATGGCGTGCTACATACTAAGTACCGGATAGCGTGCTACCTACTAAGTACCTGATAGCGTGCATGCTACCTACTAGCGTCCGGATGGCGTGCTACATACTAAGTACCGGATAGCGTGCTACATACTAAGTACCGGATAGCATGCTACCTACTAAGTACCGGATAGCGTGCTACATACTAAGTACCGGATAGCGTGCTACCTACTAAGTACCTAATATCGTGCTACATACTAAGTACCTGATAGCGTGCTACATACTAAGTACCTGATAGCGTGCTACCTACTAAGTACCTAATGTCGTGCTACGTGCTTAGTACATGATAGCGTGCTACCTACGAAGTACCTGATAGCGTGCTACATACTAGGTACCTAGAAGCATGCTACCTACTAAGTACCTAATAGCGTGCTACGTGCTTAATACATGATAGCGTGCTACCTAATAAGTACCTAATAGCATGCTACCTACTAGGTACCTAATAGCGTGCTATCTACTAGGTACCTAATAGCGTGCTATCTACTAGGTACCTAATAGCGTGCTATCTACACAGTACCTTGACTGTAGTCTGTAGGCGCATAACTCCATTTGGGACCCTGTGCACCACCTGCAGGCCAAACAAAAAAATGTTAACAATTATGATAATGATTATGGTAGTAGTAATGTTAATGAACAAAATCTGAATGCAGGGCTATTACAACAACAACATTTTTTGGCAACTTTAATGGTAATATTGCCATTAAACTTGCTCATAAGTGATGTTGTTGTAATAGCCCTGCATTCAGATTTTGTTTATATGCACTGAGAGTGACGTCTATTACATGCATATCTAAAACAAGAGATCCAACATTGAGTAAGTTGTCACTATTTTATCTTACTACGTGTACTCCTTTACATACAGAAGACTTTAATGATAATGGAAATGGTAAAAGCAAAGGTAATGCTATTGGTAAGGTTATAACAATGATAATAATAATATTATTAATGACAGTATTAATAGTAAGAATAATAAATTCAGTAGCAACAATAAGAAAGAATTTGAATAAGTCAACTTATATTGAGGCATTTGCTATATGCTAGATAAATTTAATTTAAATTTAAGTAAGGGTTAGTTACTTGATGTGAGTGGTTTGTTTACAAATACACTCATTTGCCTGCGATATAATGAACGAGAAATTTGAATAATGCACAATGCGAAGCGAAGCGTGTATTTGTAAACAAACTAAGAGCTGAAAGTAACTAACCTTTTAATATTAAATCTGAGCTCACTGTATTGCAAGGTGCGATACAGGACTTAAAGAACTTGATGCAAGAGTTTCAACAAACAAAAGTACAATACAATACAACACAATACAATACTTTATTGATTTCTCCCCAAAGGGGCTTTTCAGAATCAATTATATAAAATATATAGATATATACACGTAAAATTAAAAAACATATATATTAACATAAAAAGTTAAAAAGTCTAAAAACACATTTTAAAAAGATAATTTTTAAGTTTACGTTCAAAAATGTTTGTAGAAACACTAAATTTTATACTTTCTGGTAGAGTGTTCCGAAGCGATACTGCTCGATAATAAAAAGTTCCCTGGCCGGTGGAGTTTCTATAAAATGGAATATTTAATAAATTCGAATTTCGGGTCGAGCGCCCGCTAATAGTGCCTCTCCTAATAAACTGTTGCGATAAATAGTTCGGTGCTAAATTGTTAATACACTTATAAGTTAACAGAGCATCACGGTAACACAGGTAGAGCTTAACAGGAATCCAGCAAAGTTCTTTTAGCAAAGGGGTAACATGATCAAATTTCCTAGACTTAGTAATAATACGGGCAGCAAAATTTTGAACGGACTGAAGTTTGCGAATGTTTTTTTCAGTAATGTTGGACCACACAGATGAGCAATAGTAAAGTTTGCTAAATACTAAACTTTTTATAACAGTTATAATTAAGTCTCTGGTTAAGGCATGCTTTGCTCGGTTGATCTGGCCCAGGCTTGACATGCACGAAGACACGTTCTTTATAATATGAAGATCGAAGGAAAGATTTGGGTCCAGAATTATTCCAAGGTCTTTTGCAGATGTAGCTGGTAAGAGTTCTTTGCCCAACAAGGACAAGCGAAAGTTAGGGATTTTCGATAACATTCTATTGTTTCCAAATAACATAAGTTTTGTTTTAGATGCGTTAAGAAGTAAGTAGTTATCAAAACACCAGTTCCGAATCCTAATGAGGTCATTGTTGATCTTTGTTTGAACTGAAGTGCTTTCTTGTACGGGAAAAGTTATATAAAGTTTGTTGTCGTCGACATATATCCTGGATGAACAGTTTTGCGGGACTTTAGGTAAATCATTAATATAAATGTTGAAGAGAATAGGCCCGAGGATACTACCTTGCGGGTAAAACAAGTACTATTAGGGTTTTTCATGACTCAGTTACTCTCGTAGGTTGCTTAATCAACTGAGATAAGTTGAATGACGAACAGAAGCTTGTAAGGGCTTGACATGCTGGATCGTCTGCATTCAACATATTACAGTACAAATATAGGTTTATTTAGTGAAAGCGCTGCAACAAGAGTATCGCTTAGGCCTGTGTCGAAGCAATTTGTACTTGTGGTTGGTGGTCTGTAAACAGTGCATATCAGAAATGATTTTGACTTTCTGATTTGTATTTTTACCCAAAGCATATGAAGGCCGGACTCAGTAAGGAAAGATAAGTCCTGTAGTCGTTCCACCTTAAAATCTTGTTTGACAAAAATGCAAACGCTGTCTCCAGTTTTGGTTTCCCGGTCATAGCGAAGAATATTGAAGCCGGGGAATTCAAGCTCTATATCCGACACGGTACTATTCAGCCATTTACGAGGGTTGTCCAATACACATGATGCGAGTCGCATCGTCTATAGTAAAAGTCTGTCCGTGTCAGGTGGTCAACAGTTATACAACATGAAGCTCAATGAGTTAATGGCCTGTCACCATGCGACATAGCAAAAGTCGGCTCGTGTTGGGTCATGAGACACTTAGAAAAAATCTGGTATATACAGTGATAGGATTGCCATGAAATGTTGTCGGTCCGTACGGACTGAACGGACCGTCACCATGCGACAAAGTAAAAGTCGGCTCGTGTCGGGTCACGAGACACTTAGAAAAAATTTGGTATAAATAGTGATGGGATTGCCATGAAATGTTGTCGGTCCATACGGACCGTCACCATGCGACATAGCAAAAGTCGCGCGGCTTGTGTCGGGTCATGAGACACTTAGAAAAAAGTTGGTCTAGACAGTTTTGAGATTATTGTAAGATGTTTTTTGCTCATACAGACCGAATGGATGATCATTAAGACATAGGAAGATTCAGTTGCATGTGTTGGGATATGAGACAGTTTAAAAAAATCTGTTATCAATAGTGAAGGGGATATAAATAATGTTGAGATTTGTAAGTGTTAATTATCAAAAGTTGACTGTATTGATTAATGAGACAGTTAAAAATATGTTTGAAACTAATGGGGTACTATGAAATGTTGACATTTTGTTGATTTGCAATCACAATGTTACATATCAAGATTTAGCTTATGTCAGATCATGAGAGGCTTGATATGGGGAGAGAGTAGTAGTCGATTTTATTAGCTCAAAGTGGTAGGATATGAAACTGTTTATTTTTAATCATGTAGTAATGTAACATAAAGAGTTGTTGTAGTAATTTAAAAGGTTATGAGGATTTTAGTGCCATTTTTAAAAGAATGGATCTAACCTTTTCTGTTGCTTGCTAAATGCCTGTAGTATTTACATCAGGTGTGTAACATAATGTAGAATTGAGTTGTCGTGGACTTGCATTTTCAATGTCCCATATACGGTTTTTCGCACTCCCAGCAGTAATAAAACACTACACCGTTATAGCTTTTGTCAAGCAAGACTATCTATTCCAATTTTGATGTTAGCCATTCTTTGTTTTTGCCAATTTTTAAAAATTACTTAAGGTTTGTTGTGCGGGCGTTAGTAGGTTGTGACTGCGACTGTGTTTGAGCCTATCGTTTGTCTTAGCCAGCGGTTATTTCACAGTCAATCAGCGACGCAGAGCTACAAAATGGCGAGATTGTTTGGTGAGTATAAGTTCTTGTTTCGCTTATTTTTTGTTGTTCTTTGTGTTGGCAAAGTATTTTTACAAATTGGCGCACTTGCCAAAGTAGTAAAAAGTTTCGTGTTGGGTAAGGAACCCATTTATTTTCCTCGCTGTACTAAAATTTACATACCAGTTAGGTTATTTATTTTTAGTATTTTAATTGTAATAATGAAAAGATATGTTTATTAGTAGTTATATTATGGTACATGGCCAAAAATGAATGCTATTTTGGAAGCAGATTTTGCCAAAAATTGTTTGAATTTGTAAATGTAATTTGTTATATTTAGTTGTAATGTTATTATTTGATGTTTAAGGTAAATGTAAGAATTTACAAATTTCTAGAAGATTTAGCCCAATGATCGAGTTAGAAAGCACTGAAATTGTAATGATTGTTCCTTTAGTTGTGACAAGTTGTAATCTATTTGTTGCTTTTGTTGAAATTATTTCATTACGTTTCAAACATGACTAACATTCCACAGAGAATTTTTTGTGTGAATTATAAATTCCTAAAGTACTTTATAGGTGTTTGTGTGGGGGTGTTTATGTTTATTTTTTTTGGGTTTTGTGGTTAATTATTACCTATTAACTAATATTTTAATATGTTTATTTTTAGCTGGTAAACACAGAAGT
The DNA here is from genome assembly GCA_025331005.2 of Zoanthus gigantus. Classification (NCBI taxonomy): domain Eukaryota; kingdom Metazoa; phylum Cnidaria; class Anthozoa; order Zoantharia; family Zoanthidae; genus Zoanthus; species Zoanthus gigantus. Next base: position 7,518 of record JAOBBB020396306.1, on the reverse strand, counting down.
TTGTGAGCAATTGTTTTCGTGGTTATCCAAGTTTTGCCACATTACAAAACACATGAACAGATGGCGCTTTTTGTTTTTAATGTTGTATGTTCTTGATAATCATAATGAGGATGTTTCATTTGGTAATATATAATGTCTTTCATATCAAGATTGAACAAAATTTTTTGTAATTTAGATTTAATATTGAAGTGAAGAAAGACATTTTGTGTTATAGGAAATTGTTCTTAACACACATTTGCAATGTATTCATATTTAGATATTTTTTTAGTGTTGCTTGTATACAAGTATTTAAATAAGCAGAATGTATGTAAAATATATTAACTAATCCTAATTTTGTGTTTATGGTAAATAATATAAAGTAGTTTCAATATATTTGTATAAATATATGCTGTTTATGGATAGTTATATCAAGGAGTGTAAATGCACAATAATTATTAATCTCTTTTGTCATCAGATTGGGCATGTACAGTGATAAATTTGTGATTAGTTTCTTCACGTCGATAATAGATCATGAAAGGTTTAAGGCCGTAAGTTTTTAGGAGGGTTTAGGGGTTTCATCCCCAGAAAATTTTGATATCTGTGTGTTTTAAAAATGCAACTTGGGGTGTTTCTGGCCAAAATAGGCGGGGCTTTAACATTCAAAATCATTAATATGTTTTTTGCTATTTACTACTGCATCTACAACCTTTTGCAAAGAAAATGCTGTGCACAACAAACTCTAAGCTTTCCAGATCAGGAAAACTTTGGTTTTTTTCTTTACAAGGTTGATATCAAATGGTGAGCATTGTTTCAGGGGACATGAAATGGTGAAATACGTTTTCCCTTAGTAGGTGATGCTATTAAAAGTAGATATGAAGCTATAAAAATCATTGACATTTCAGAGATTTTGTTGCATTTGATAACAATTAATGTTGAGTAATTAATGTTATTAAAAACATGCCTTGAAAATTTTGATATATAATTCTTGAGTTCACTGTTCCGTGTATTTAACAATAAATATGGTTTTGGAACATCAAGTGAGGTTAATAAACAGATATAACAAACCCAAAGAAAGAAATATTGTATGAAATGCAGTTAATAATTAAAGTTTCTAATCCCAAAGGGGGAGAATTATTCAAATTTGCAAGCAAAACAGCTATTCCAAATAATAATACAACTAGATATTTGTAATTGGAGCAGCTAGGTCAGGAACAGTTTAGTTTAAAAATTAGAACATGGATCACTTACGTACAGTAGTAGTTTTGCCCAACTTACTATTAGCTTTTGTAATAAACTTTGTTGGTGTTCCCATGCCATTCTATTGTAGTTGAAGGTTCTTTTTGTAGAATTTTTCAGTGGCATAGTAAAAGAATTTGCCAATCCATACAAATACACTTATAAGTAAACATATATAATAGACCCTCAACACAAATATCAGTACACCAGGTTTATTGATATATTGAGGTGTTTGTGACTGAGTTGTGAAATTATTTTAGGCAATGGAAAGTTATCTTGATTTTTGTAATAAACTTTGTTGGTGTTGCCATGGCATTCTATTGTAGTTGAAGGTTCTTTTTGTAGAATTTTCCAGTCGCATAGTAAATGAATTTGCCAATCCATACAAATACACTTATAAGTAAACGTTATAATTTATATAATAGACCCTCAACACAAATATTATTACACCAGGTTTATTGATATATTGAGGTGTTTGTGACTGAGTTGTGAAAATTTTGTAGGTAATGGTTAGTTATCTTGACTAGTTCTGAATTTTGGAAGAGCTGTGTCAATTAAGTATATATATCTTTTTGACTTGGTCTGACAGAGAAACAATATCACAAAGAATGGAATTTGACATGTGAATCACTGATATACTGTTTAAAAATATTGTTTTTAATTGGTGTAATTGGTGGGGGTAGGGGAAAATTCATCAAATGACTGCAAATGTTTAGGTACAGTTGGAGTACCGAATAATTTATATTCAAAACTCTCAACAAATCAACATTTTTATCAAGATTTGTGAGTAGTTTCTGGAAAGCAAGTGAACTAGTGTAGATCCTTTGCTGCCGTAAGTTTCATGTTTGATGTTTTTAATGTGGATTTAAATGACAAAAAATATAAGGTTTACTTGGGTATAGATTTGAACTTGAGTTTGCAACTTTCAATGTCATACTCCACATGAAACATTTGTAGATATACTAATGTGCTTTTGGTGACATTTTGCTGGGCAGCAATCTGATATCAATATTTCCTCATCGATAAGTTATTTTATAATTAGCTCTGTATAAAAGTATCACATCAAAGTGAAATGTTAGCAAAAATTTTGTGGAAATGTATTAAAATACCAATGTTGTAAAATGATGCAAAAAATAATTTTTGGCAGACTGATGTTAGAAATGAGTGTTTGCTTTTGCTTTCAGAAATTAATTGCACTTGCAGTGGTTCTCAACTAATTTTTAAAAGTAGAGAAGTTGCAAATGTAAAGTTTATTTAAATTGATTGATAGTGAATTGAGATAAATATTAGCAAAAAAATGTGGTGCATCATTCTTTTAAGGCTGAATATAATGTTTGTAGAAATGCAGAATTATATATAATAATGCGTTGCATATATTGCTCCGTCTGGTCACTTGTTCTTCCCAATCGGCAACTCACGTGTGTCCCAAGCATGTTTCTTACTTAAACTTTCTACTTAATTTCTAAGTTAGAGTAGGTTTCATCCTCTGCACTGACAAACGTGTAGCCAAGACGGCTCTGCCGAGGTTAGGACAGAAGTCAACGGAACGGTCAAAATAAAAAGTATAAAAAACACGTCGCTACAATTGATTACCAGGTTTCAGCCTCTATTGAATGAGGAGGTGAAAATTTCATTCTTTGCCTAAAATGCAGTTATTCAGAAGCTGCTTTGCACTAGCATTCAGATTTTATTCCAACTTTATGTGGAAACTTAAAATGAATCAGGTTGCAACTTGGAGTTGGCACAATGTTTCCTTAGAAAACTAAGTAATTTCTTCAGTTATATATAAGCACAGCATTTATTTTCTTTCTGAAAGTAGATTGCTGTTTGAATTTTGGCCTAATTTAGAATCAACTTATGAACAACGTAAACCAAAATATTAAACTCAAAATGCGCCTTGGGTAAACCACTAAAATTTTGGGCTTTTTTACAGGAAAACGAACATTTATCGAAGAAGAGACCTTTTCTCGTTCAGTACAGCAAGAAATTTGGCTCTCCAGCGCGGTTAGTTATGAGAAGTTGAGAAGTCGTCAAATTTCCTAAGTTCAAGGTTTGATTATTTTTATATATTTAATTAACTGTTGTTCTAGTAACGGTCAATTAGAATGAATAAAAGGGGCCTTTTTTATTTTTCAAACAGTGTAAGTGTTTTGTATACGTTCTATTTTAATATTGTAATTTATCCTTTTGGATTGATTCTAGCACAACTTGGAGAAGTAGTTAGTGGTAGTACTCATGTTTGTGTTTAAAGTTTAAGACCCTATGATGCAACTCACTCATGAATTTTTCCGATTTTACTGCATTATCAGTGGGGGTTTTGTTTAAACATTGTGTGGACAAAAACTCAATTATATTGACCTAAAACATTTCAGTAAGAATATAAGTAACTCATTTCCAGTCCCCTTAAAAGTTTGGGGAAAAGTGATTGTTATCCGGTTTTTTTTGCCATCAGTTAAGATTTGGAACTTTTGTTGTTTTTGAAAGCCTGTAACCTTTCATGAATAAAGCGACCAGGTCTTTCTATTAAGTAAGAATATATTTACCCCAAACATTTTTAGCTTTTAACTTTTTGGGAAGTTGGTTCAAACTTGTTTTTTAAACAACTGCATCTAATAGTAAGAATGAGGGTTCAATAAACTGTTGTTGTTGTTGCTGTTGTTGTAGCCAAGACGCAGGAAAGTCGGACCAAAGTTTTTTGTTATCACAGACTTCTTATGGACTTAATGTTACCTTCGATTTTTTCCCAAACACAAGTTTTGAGTTTCTCTCTAGACCTTCTTTAGTTTTAGAGGTTAAAGTAATTTATTTATTGAGGTTTTTCCTGCTAATTCTCTTGCACGTGCTGGCCACCTTTTTACGTCCGTATTATATGTTTGGTTTCTTGCCACCCTTGCGAGTGGTTACTCGCGCAAGCGCACTAATAAAGCTTAACTTGCTGTTTATTGCTATTAAGCGCAACTAACGATAGAAAAAAAAATCAGACGATTAAGGAGTCGATTCCGATTTAACCCTTGTTTTGTACTGGCCTTGCCCGGATTTTAGTTAGTGGTTCTAGGAAATTGATGGAAGAGAAAGTGTTCGTGGAAATTAGTTCGTGAGTAGATCCGATAAAGTACAAAATTAACCTTGCTTTCTCTTTTTCTGTTTTGAATCGCTTTCAGTAGGGACCGTCAGTGGCACCCTGCATTCCTCTTGTTCCCCAGTGTCAGGGTTTGTACATGTTTCTAAAGGCTGATTGTTTTCTTCCATCTCTGGATCGTTGCAATCCAGGGTATTGATCGGAACAATAGTTGGACGATTTCCAAAGTCATTGGTTCCAAAGGAATACAAATATCGCTGTGAACTTGATAAAATTCTTGAAATATCGATCGATCTGTTTTTTCCCTAAAGGGGAAAGAAAAATCGTTAACTTATGTCATTCCAGTGAAAGATCCTGTAATTTTGAGTTGAGGACACAGGGAGGGGGGAGAAACGTCAAGTCCTCCACAAAAGAGGGAATTCCACCCTCCTCCCCCCAACCTTGGATCTAATAGGATAAATTTCAAAAATAGCAACAGAAACTATTAATGATAAATCAATATACAGCAATCCCATATATATTGTGAAGGTTTCAGGAATTAAACATTCTCCAAACTTATTTTTATACTAAAATTAAGAAAATAATATATTCAAAAATGTTCTAACTGAAAAAGTGAAGAACGAACGGGTTGAATTATGGCACAGTTATATTTATGTAATGCCATCAAAGCTTTGAAGTCTGAAGGGAAAAAGTTAAAGATAAATTGGGCTTCAAACACCCTACAAATTGTTTTGATATTAGTGGTTATCATAAGGAAGTATGGATCCTGAAATAACGAGTTATAGTAAATTTTGGATTGCAAAAAAACTAAAGGTTTAAATCTATAAAGCTTTCGTAATATATATACATTTGAACGGTATAAAGCCACATGTTCTTGAAAAACCCGAATGTTTATCGAAATCGAATTACATTTCTATGTATACACGTTTTTAAACACATACCGCAGCAACAATATCCATCCACCCTGAGGCATAGAGAGAGGCTCTCCAATCAATGCGAGTTGGTACTTCGTTCTTCATTACGGCAATTGTGGCGTCACAACCAGCTGGAATGGGAAACTCGAATGTATAGGAGTGACTGATAGTCTCGGAGTCGTACACTTCCCTACCTTGTTCCCAGCTTCCTGACACTTCCAAGCCCGCGCTGAAAGTATTCTCTGCTAACCCAAAGTATGATGTTTTGAACTCCATTCCTACAGACACCGCAACCGATGCACCACTACTTTTAGAAACTGTCGTCCCACTGCTAGTTTCCACCGTGTGTGAGTAGATAAATTTAGCTTCAGCCTCCCCATTTCTGTTCCTAAACACCACATCGGAGCCAGCTAAGAAGTCGCTGGATGGAGTCGATTCTTTTCTTATCTGCTCTTCAAAGTCCACTACTGCTAAATTTAAAATTTTGCTAGTGTCAGGGACTCCGTCCTCGGGAACTGTACTTGCCTCAGAAATTATTCCAGGAAAAGCTAATTGCATCGAGTAAGTTTGGAATGTACGAGGAGCGTCAGTTGCCGAACTGATCGGGTTCATTCCTCTCACAGCAATTTTCACTAAGACATCAAGCAATGAATGAAATCAGTTAAACAAAATGATAAGTGATAACAAGCTAAGATGATGGTTGACGATGTTTGGTTGAAGTTTAATTGATGGTTTTGTTTGGTTGTGGTGATGATTTAGAATAGTGAAAGGTAACACTAAGATAAGTGCCATAGTCGACGTTGGTGTTGATTTAATATATAAAAGTAGTATTAGATCATAGTCCTATAAAGTGATTCGGTGATGGTGGATAAAGGTGATCATCTTACAAGGCGATCAAGGGACGAGATTAATTATAACGCTTCCAAACTTTTTCTCTAGAATGGTAATTTTAGTTCGAAGTTAATGTATTTTAGTGATATTGGGTGCTGAAAATAATGACTCATGTTTTGGTAAGCTAAATCTAGGATTATGGTTTAGGGAATGCTTGCGTGTGGTAATCCATTAAGGTTATCTAGAAAGGTAGGATAATCGATGTCAGAGATATTGGTTGGTCAAATATCATAAGGAGACTAATATAAGATGATAACAGAGTAGCTTAACCAATGTTTAAAACGGGAAGCTTGGATGATAATGTTTGATCTCATAACATTCAGAACTTCCAAACTTGACAATTAGGTCTGCAAATAAACAAAATAAGTATTTTCTTAGAACCTTCGCGTACGTTTTACAATCAATCCCTGACCATTTCACAATAAAGATTTAAACAATCTAACGATATGGAGTGTCAAGTAAATTGGAAAGTTTACCATACGATTGGCAGTAGTAGTATGTTTGCCAGTTACACCAATTATTCCGTAATCTGTAATAGATGGAATCAAGCTCGTCGCCCGGAAATATCACAAAGAAACCCGAAGAACAAGCTGTTGATTTTGTTGTTGATTGATCCTCTGTAAAAATTGGTGCTGGGGTTCCGTTTTCCCATTCAAAGATATCCAGTTCGGAGTTGTATCTCATTCCAATCCACACGTGCCATTGCGGGAGACCTGGAACTGTAGAAAAGTCTTGAACTTTGTCATTTATGGGAAGATCGTCTTGTACCTGGTTAATCCAAAATTGTTCGTCTTCATAAGTATTAGTAATAGTTATTAAATGGGCGTTCTGGCTTTCACAATCAGCTTTTGCGGCACTGAAAGTTTTCTTCCCATTTCCAAGTTTGATGCAAGAAAGGCCGTGTTTCGTCCACCCTCCAGGACAAAAAGATTCTGAAACGTCGTTAAAAAATTTCAAAATTACTTCTCTTTGCTTTATCAAGACCACTACATTAACAACCCATGTTGTTTCGTTCAACGACTTGCTATATTTTTGCTTAAACCAAATCCTTGTCTGGACAGATTCGTCTTCAAACTGACATTTTCCTTAGCCATACTTTTAAAAATAGATCTATTTAAAACTGCTGTTTGTTAAAGGTCGTACCAAAACAATTTGATGTTGAAACAAAGGATTACACTCTATAAACCGAATGGTTATGACCACCAAAAACATGGTAGCTTAGTGTGTCTGAGATAACTATATTTTTACACATTTCAGATATACGAAAACTTTTTTTATTCTATACATGTTTCGACATTGTCACAATGTCATTATATAAAACTTATGATAAAGGAAGGCTTTTACATCACTAGAGAAAAACCTGAACTTAACGTTCAAGTTAAGCATTTCAAGTCATCCTTTATCTAATACATCAACGTG